>JBAMBR010001247.1:0-61595 GCA_037044475.1 Zaprionus obscuricornis
TTTTATTTCACACAAATTATTATTTAATTTTTTTTCCCACATATTTTATTGCCAATATTTTTTTTAGCTCGAAAGTGAAAATCATTTGACTTAATTTACAGTTATAAATATTAATGTATCACATTTGTGAATATTTATATCACTGAACTGTTGAATAAAGATTAAGTATAAATAATAATCAATTAATAATTAAATGGCAATAAATATGCGCTGCCTGCAAGTATGCAATAATTCTTCACAATGCAAATAATTGATAATTGATTATTTATACAGACAATTTATAAATTTCGTAATGTTATGAAAATAATAGAATTATTTACATAAATGAGTCTTCATTATTGACTGTAGAACGTGATGAATTTTGACTGTTGCATTTTTACAGTTAAAAGTTGAGAAAAATAAACGAAGCTTGTTTGCAGAGCACAAATATATGAAAGACTAATTGGAGTGTTGAACTCCAAGTTCTTGTGAAGAAGCTGACATCAGATGCTGTGCAGGCTATAAAAATGAATGTTGGTTAAATGTTGGTAGACACTTGACAATCATGAATCTACGTATCTTGATCGCTTTGACATTGCTCAGCTTGGCTTGGGCCTTGCCCAGAGGTGAAAGACAGCTGGAAGTGAAGCCAGAAGATCAATCAGAAGAGCAGCTAACAGAGCAGCCAGAAGTGGCAAAATTAAGCGCAGCCACGGATAAGAGCACCCCACCTGCAAGTCTAACGATTTATCCAGGCGACAATTATCCCTACTATTATCCTCCCTACAATTATTATCCACGCGTTTGGGGCTCTAATATTTGGTGGTATTAACAAACGATTGAAATTATACAATAAATGATTCAATAAAAGTTGCAAAACGTGAGCAAAAATTGTTGAGTTTGAAGTGTTTACATATCATTAGCTAAATTGCAAATTCATAATTCAAAAAGATTTCACAAGTTCAGATAAACAATGATTGACTAGGCCAATATAGTAGATACTACTAGTAGATACTATATACAGATACTTTATATACTCTATATGTATATTTGCACAGTTTCAACTAGTTGTGGAAGTCAAGCTGCAGGGAATCCCAGAGCTGAATAATTAAGTTCTTGGCAGCATTTTGCGCTTGCTACTACGGAAATTTTAAGTTAATTTCCAAATTTGGCTAAAAGCTTGCAAGCCTATAGCAGAAAGAGGCACTGGGAATGGTTTCCATTTATTATTTTTATATAGAAAGCTGAACATGCTTTGCTTAAAGCTAATCTGATAATTTTTTAATAAATTCAAAAAAAAAAAAAAAATAAATAAATAAATAAAAAAATTTAGTTTCTTATTTTATGAAATTTTTTTTACTTGGCAAAATTTGAATTTTAGTCAAAAATTTTAAATTAGAAATTTTTAAAATCATTTGAAAACTTGACGTAGCTAGGCTAAAATTAAATTCTCATTTTTTATTGTTAACAATAACTTTTTATTTCACACAAATTTTTATTTAATTTTTTCCCACATATTTTATTGACAATATTTTTTTTAGCTTGAAAGTGAAAATCAATTGACTTAATTTACAGTTATAAATATTAATGTATCACATTTGTGAATATTTATATCACTGAACTGTTGAATAAAGATTAAGAATAAATAATAATCAATTAATAATTAAGTAGCAATAAAAATGCGCTGCCTGCAAGTATGCAATAATACTTTGCATTGCAAATAAAATTTATTATTTATATAGACAATTTATAAATTAAATATTGTTATAAAAAAGTCAATTATTTACATAAATGAGTCTTCATTATTGACTGTAGAACGTGATGAATTTTGACTGTTGCACTTTCAAAGGAAAAAGTTGAGAAAAATAAACGAAGATTGTTTGCAGAGCACAAATATATGAAAGACTAATTGGAGTGTTGAACTCCAAGTTCTTATGAAGAAGCTGACATCAGGCTATAAAAATGAATGTTGGTTAAATGTTGGTAGACACTTGACAACCATGCATCTACGTATCTTGATCGCTTTGACATTGCTCAGCTTGGCTTGGGCCTTGCCCAGAGGTGAAAGACAGCTGGAAGTGGAGTTAGAACATCAATCGGAAGAGCAGCTAACCGAGCAGCCAACCGAGCAGCCAATAGTGGAGCCAACAGTCCGGCCAACAGTGCGGCCAACAGTGCGGCCAACAGTGCGGCCAGTAGATCATAGATTTGGAGTTAATTATGCATTATTTGATTATTTCATGCCAAATGTAGAATCAGATGTGACAACAGCACAACAATCAGTATCGCAACTATTAAAGAAGGCCGAAATTGATTCAGAAGAGGAGTCAGCAGTAGTGACAGCATTGGAGCCAGTAAGAGAATCAGTACAGCAGCCTCAACTGTCTTATGCAGAGTATTTGGCAAAATTAAGCGAAGTCGCGGATATGGGCGCCCAACATGCAGATAAAGGTGCACGCATTGCACGTTACCTTTTAGGACATACTCGCCACACGACTTTTTATCCTGGCGTCTATTATCCTCCCTACAATTATCCTCCCACCTATTATCCAGTCGGAGGGAACACTTGGTGGTGTTAACAAACGATTAAAATTATACAATAAATTATTCAATAAAAGTTGCAAAACGTGAGCAAAAATTGTTGAGTTTGAAGTGTTTACATATCATTAGCTAAGTGGCAAATTCATAATTCAAAAAGATTTCACAAGTTCAGATAAACAATGATTGACTAGGCCAATAAAGTAGATACTACTAGTATATACTATACTTTATATACTCTATACGTATGTTTGCACAGTTTCAACTAGTTGTGGAAGGTAAGCTGCAGGGAATCCCAGAGCTGAATAATTAAGTTCTTGACAGCATTCTGTGCATTCTGTGCCGGAAATTTTAAGTTCATCTCCAAATTTGGCGAAAAGCTTGTAAGCCTATAGCAGAAAGAGACACTGGCAATGAATTCTATTTATTATCTCTATGTGAAAAGCTGATCATGCTGTGCTAAAAGCTAATCTAATAATTTTTTAATAAATTCAAAAAAAAAAAATAAATAAAAAAATGTAGTTTTGTATTTTACGAAATTGTTTTTACTTGGCAAAATTTGAATGTTTGTCTAAAATTTTAAATTAGAAATTTTTAACATCATTTGAAAACTTGACGTAGCTTGAAAATTAGTCTAATTTATATAGAAATTTTTAGCTCAAAAATAATTATGTTAAATATGATAAAAATAATGTGAAAAATACAAAAAATAAAAATATATTTATTTTATGCTGTCAAAAATCATTTTTTATTGAACTGTTTTTATTGTTTCATTATTTTTTTATTTTGTGTTGTTATAGTATTTCTTTTGATGTGCTGGTTCAATAACTTAATAAAGAAATTTAAAAAAAAAGAAAAAAATTATTTTTATTAACATTTTTCAACTTAAATGTTAAATTGATTGAATCATTGAATAAATAGTCATAAATATTAATTAATAAAATTTTTGTAAATATTTATTTTTCTGGTTATTGAACTTTTCACATTGAATAGATTAAATGAATGCTGAAAAAAAAACAACAACAAGAATAAATAATAAATGGCAAATGGACGAGCCATCTGGGTTTAAGTAAACATCCCACTCAACCCAACATCCCAGCCTTTAACAACGGTAAGCAAACTTTTGCTACCGTAGTTAAAGGCAGCCTAGCCGTCGACAAACGCAGTCAGCCACGCATTGCAACTGAATCCGTTCCCCTCCCCGCTACGATTGGAAATGCCACACTGGAATTCAAGCTGGAGCAGCTCTTCACTAGGCTGGACAGGATGATGTCTCTAGTGGAGACCCTAATGCAAGCGCTAATACAGACACGTCCCCTTCCTTCTACAGTACAAAATGGGTCCGCTTAAAATAGCTGCCTGGAATGCCAATGGGGCCTCCTCGAAGACCAATGAGATTACTGCGTTCATTGAGCTGCATGATCTTGATATCTTCTTGATATCAGAATCTCATCTCTGTCCCCGATCCACACTTAAGATCCCTGGCTATTCGCTATACTCTGCCAACCATCCGGATGATACACGGCACGGCGGCGCTGCGCTCCTTATCAAAGCGTCCATCTCCCATCAACCCTCCTCCTCTATTAGGGAAATGCATATGCAGGCAGTCACCATAGAGCTGTCCACGAGCAGAGGGAAACTCAACGTTGCCTCGGTCTACTGCCCTCCTGCATTCAGGTGGTCTGAAGCTGACATCACGCCGTTCCTGACCCAACTTGGTGTAAAGTTCCTTGCTGCCGGTGACTGGAATGCTAAACACAGATGGTGGGGAAATTACCGAATGTGTTCCAGAGGTCGAGTTCTATCCGCTGTCCTTGCTGACGAGAACATCGACATTGTGGCAACTGGCGAAGCTACCTGCTTTCCATATCGCGTCAATGCAACCCCCAGCGCTATTGACTTCGGCATCTCGAAAGGACTCAGGCAGCAGCAGATCAACGTGAAAGTGTTGACTGAGCTGTCATCGGACCATCTTCCTCTGCTCTTTGAATTGGACGAAGAAGCGAATCATTTCAAGGGAGTTCCTAAAATGTTGCCGCCTCACGCTAATATTTCCCTCTTTAAAGAGCACATCGAAGCGCAGATCATGCTGAACGTTCCCATCAACACCTGCAGTGAATTGGAAGCATATGTTGATTATCTAAGCTCTACAATAGCCAAAGCTGCACAACGGGCAACGCCAACTCAGCTCCAAGTTGGTCCTTCGGCTGCAAGAAGGGCGCCTTTATTAACACCAGAGGCAAGGGCACTGCTGGCTCAAAAAAGGCATCTCAGGCGACAATTCATTGCGACAGGTGACCCCGCAACTAAACAGCTTCTGTCCAGCATCACAAACCGACTACACAGGATGCTAGCGAAGACCCGACAGAAGAACATTGACACTTTGCTGGAGGGAGCTGGCCCAGATAGCAACAGCGACTTTTCAATTTGGAAGTTGACAAGAGGAATTAAGAGACAGCCGCTTTTCCAATCTCCTATTTTAAGCCACAGTGGCCTCTGGCTCAAAACAGACGTGGATAAAGCGAACGAATTCGCTGCTCATCTTTCCTCCACCTTCACTCCCTTCCAAAGAACTGATGCCTCCCACCGGGATGAAGTTGCAGGCTTTCTTAACACCCAAGCCAACCAGCCCGTCACATTAGACACATCATCCAGAAGAAGTCACTCTGCAGTTAAAGGCTTTAAAAATCAAAAAGACACCTGGGTACGACGGAATCGAGAATAGAGCTGCAAAATCTCTTCCACGAAAAGGAGTCCTAGCGTTAGTTAAAACATTCAACGCCATGCTACGTCTAGGGCACTTTCCAAAGCAGTGGAAACGAGCCCAGATTGTCATGATCCCTAAAGCCGGCAAGCCTCCAACGCAGATAGAATCCTACCGCCCAATCAGTCTGCTAGCCACCTTCGCCAAAGTCTTCGAACGAATATTATTGACCCGACTAATGGAACTTCCACAGATATCCGGCCACATAGCACCACATCAATTCGGATTCAGGAAGTCACATGGCTGTCCAGAGCAAGTCCATCGTCTGGTCAACATGGTTACGAACGGCTTTGAGCAGAAATTATACTCAGTTGGCGTCTTCCTGGATGTGAAGCAAGCATTTGATAAGGTCTGGCACGAGGGCCTACTTTTCAAATTGAAAGACCTGCTACCTGCTCCATATTTTGCCATCCTGAAATCGTTCATTGTAGATCGGACCTTTAACGTGGCAGTCCGAGATGCAAGGTCAGCTATTGGGCAGATTCAGGCAGGTGTCCCGCAAGGTAGTGTACTTGGCCCGTTTCTGTACACACTGTACACAAACGATATGCCAACTCCTACCTTCGCATCTGATCTCTCTGCTCCCAATCTGCTCCTGGCAACCTACGCAGACGATACGGCCATGCTTGCATCACACACAAGTCTGCAAACAGCTACTGATGCAGTGCAGAACTGGCTTTGTGAAATGGAGAGATGGGCTGTGAAGTGGAACATAGCAATAAATTGCTCTAAGTCCGCTTGTGTGACTTTCGCCCTCCGACCTAAGACCTGCTTAAGCCTCAGATTCGAAGGTGAAATCATTCCTACTGTCAACTCGCACTGTTACCTGGGTGTTCATCTGGACCGCAGACTTATGTGGAGGGCCCATATTACGGCGATTAAATCCAAATGTCTGGCAAAGTTAAAAAAACTGGATTGGCTGCTGCGATCAAAGAGCCTACAACTTTCAACAAAGGCTCGATTGATCAAATCCATCCTCACGCCTACCTGGACATATGCCATCCAAGTTTGGGGTACTGCGTCGAAAACCCAGCTCAACAGACTAAGAGTGGTGCAGTCGCGTGCAGCTCGACTTGCCTCTGGACTCCCCTGGTATGTCACCAATATTGCCATCGAACGTGATCTCCGCCTGGTACTAGTGGGAGACCAAATAAACATGCACAGCAGCCGATATGCTGACAAGCTGGAGGCGCACCCAAACTCGCTAGCAAATAGACTAGCTGATCCTCTACCTCTCCGTCGACTCCAAAGAATCCACCCCACTGATCTCCCAAATCGTACAATATAAGACTTGTAAATACCTTGTAAATAAATGTAAATTTTTGTAAATTATTAAATATTTAAGGTTCCTCTGTACCATACTTCCCCTCCAAATGTTAAACGTCCGGTTATGTTCAGAAGGAACTGAACGATTCCGGCGAAAATAAATAAATAAAAAAAAAAAAAACGCACAGCCTGAAAGTATGCAATAGTTTTTTTTACTCAAACTACAAGAAATTCAATTATGCAGAATTTTGAAATTCGTATAGGATATAAGAAAAAAAAAAAAAAAATAAGAAATTTGTTGACTAATATGTGAATACATTATTGACCATAAATATGAAGAGTTTCAACTGTAAACACAAAAATAAATGATACATTGTTTACATGCACTCAGAAAATCTCTGGTAATAAACCAAAAATAAACGATATGCAGGTGTAAACAATTCTAATTAGACACATTTTGAATTTTGGACTCTGATTCTTAACTTGGAAGCTAACTTCAAGGCAGATCACTTGTGTTGGCCTATAAAAATGATTGTTGGTTAACAATTGTTAGACACTTCACAGCTATGAATCTAAGTATCTTGATCGCATTGACATTCCTTAGCTTGGCTTGTGCCATGCCTGGAAAACCAAGGCAATTGGATCAGGAGTCAGCACAGAAGTTAGAACATCAGCTGGTAGAGGAGCCTGTAGTCAAGCCTGTAGTGGCGTCAGTTGAAAAGCCTGCAGTAAACTCAGCAGGATATTTTTTGCTACAGCCAGTGGATAATGTATACAAGCCAGGAATTGATCATATCTCGGACCCAGCACAGTTGCCTGAATCTCCAAAAGTAGAAGAAGCGGTAAAATTAAGTGATGTTACTGATGTCGGTGCTGTACATGCTGAGTCAGGAGGACGCAAGGCACGTCATGGTTTTTATTGGCAATATCCACGTTATGAGATTATTCCATATGGAACATATTGGAACACTTATTGGTACAACTATTGGTGGCGCTGGTGTTAAGTTCATAAACGATTAAAATTATTAACTAAGAAATATGCCAAGTCAGTATGACGACAAGTTTTGGTTTTTATTGGCAACTTTCACGTTATATTACTAAATTCCATTTAGAACACATTAAAATCATTACTGGTTCTACAAACGATTCAAATTCTTTAATAAAAGATGTAAATATGCGAAAATAAACTGTTTACAATAATTATTGAGTTTCAAAGTTGCAGCTAAGTGTCGTAATTGTAATTCATAAAGATTTCACAAGATCAGATAAACAACAATTGACTAATAAAATGACTAGTAGTAAAGTATGTATATATGTATATGATATATAGTAGCTGTATAGTATGCTAATAGCAGTTTAATTAGCTGTGGGAAGCAAGTAGCAGGGAATCTAAAAGCTGCTTGAATAATTTTTGTGTATTCATTTCATTATTGCTATCGATATATGTATGGTAATATATGTAGATAAATGTATGTAGATCACTTTATGGATTCCGGATATAGATCCTTGGTCATATTGCCCCATAAGTTTTCTTCCTGCTCTATAAAAGTTGAGGGAGAGGCTCATTGCCCAGCGGCTTCGAGAAGTCCTAAGATAACTACACATATACGGAAATATACAAGTCATGTACTGGAAGGACGTGTGTTCAAAGTTAGGATCAGGCATACAGTCTCGGATGTATACTAAGAGCTGAGAGCTGGGGCTTAGATCTAAACTATACTCAATCTACACTGCTAGGTAGATCACCCCCGACAACAAAAACTTTATGGAATCTCAATTACTTGCCGGACGAAATTGCACTACTGTACAAACTCCAAGAATAACGTACAAGCCGCTAATGAAATGCAAGGGTACCTTGACACTCTGGCAGATTGTTGTTGGCGTTGCAACCTAAAAAATAAATTCTATAACTTACTATATATTATATATTTTTTATAAATTTGTATTCTCAATATTGTTTAATTATTTGGAGATGTTGCAGCTAATTGAAAGTAAACCGTAAATTGCAAAACTTGTTCACTTAAAAGTGAAATCAAGTCGTAGTTAGACTGAATTATCAACTACGTATTGAATATTATATATATATATATATAATATATATAACTTCGTTCATTTTGCAGATCAACAAATTGCGCTTACTGTTTGTTTGTTTTTTGTTGTTGTTCAAGCTTAACGATGTTATCAAAAGCGAGCTATAAACTGATCAAAATATCAAAGGCGAAAAACAATGAAATTGCTTTAAACTTGCTATTGCATAAGCTCGACTTAGTTATACCTGCACCTAGTGCTTGAGCTATGTATGAAACTTTTTTATATGCTTAACAATACAATCAAGAATTTCAGCGCTTGTGGAAAAGCAACTTCTACAATAACCTAATATACCCGGTTTTACTTTTAGGTGCGGGTATATGCAACGGGAATTTTTAATTTGTTGCTATTATAAATAAATAAAAATAAATATAATGGCAAACAAACATTGCAAAACACTAAAAAAAAAAATCATGGCAATATATAGCGAGGGTAGCTACTAAAATTGTAGTTATAGTTATTAATAATGAAACTTGTTATTTATTTTATTTTTTTTTTTTTATAGAAGATTAAAATAATTTTTAATTTTATCTCTCAATAAGGTTGCCATTGCTTATTCATAAAATTAGCTTGTCGTTTTCTTTCGCGACATTCTTCAAGTTGATAAAGTTGCGTGCGTTTGGTGTCCAAGAGAATTTCCTTGGTTTCCATATGACGATGTTCCTCAGAGTTTTCACTGCAAATTAAAATAAATAAATTTTAATGCTGAAAATTATGCATACATTATACTTACATTTCACGTTGTTGCTTTTTCTCTTCAATTAGTTCTTTTTCCTTCTTTTGTTGCTCTATTAGCGCAAACTGTATCCATTCTATGCGTTGATTATGCGTTGCATTCGCACGTGATTGCAACAGCTGCTGCAATTCCAGGTCGTATTGTTGCTCTTCCGCTTGCAATTGTTCCGACAAACGCATGCGACGATTCTCCAAATCCTGTTCACATAATTCCAATGCTCGTCGTACCTTGAAATCTATTTGTGTATTGCGACAGCGGCGATTTGTACGATTAAGAAATTCCTGCACAAACATTTTTCGCAGCGTTGTTTGGTTGCAAAGGAAATGGAATAAAATATCCTTGGTAACGTTAAAGTTAACATAATTATTTGGAATTAACAGAGCTGTCGGTGTAAGAGTTACTGTTAACCTCATGTAAAGTCAATAACAGTTAAAGTATTTATTGGTAATGTTAACATTTGAACCAGGAAAATATTTTCTGATGTTAAGTGTGTAGATACACTGTTAACTCACTGTTAATGCATAACAGCTGTTGATAGTGAACGCTGCTAATTTTTATTCGCTATGCAAATATTTTTATGCCAATTTCATATGTAAAAACTTTAGTGTTAACCCTCGCATGCGACTTGTCAATTGTGATATTAAATGCGTGAATTATCTACAAATTTCGAACGACAAAAAAATGTGCGAATTTTGAAATAAAAGACGTGTGCAGCGACAAATGAAGCATCAGTTATCTGAATTCAATAATCAAAACAATTTCTTTAAGATGCGTCTAACATTGTTGGCAATCATCGGCATGCTGTGCTTCGCATTCACCTATGCTGGCGGACGTGATAGTGGTGGTCATGGTGCACATGGCAGCATTGGTGGTGGACATGGCGGTGGCGTACATGGTGGCGTTGGAGCTGGATATGGAGGTGGTTCCCATGGTTCCCATGGTGGTTCCATTGGAGGCGGTTCCCATGGTTCCCATGGTGGACTTGGTGGTTCCATTGGAGGTGGTTCCCATGGTGGCTCCCATGGTGGTTCCCATGGTGGTTCCCATGGTGGTTCTCATGGTGGCTCTCATGGTGGCGGCTATGGACATCATTAAATTTGCCTTGCAATATTTGTTCGAATCATTTCGATTCTCAATTGTCAATTACAACAATAAAAGAAAAAAAAAATTATTGACAATAATAAGAGCAACAAAAAAAAAACAACAACAACAAAAAAATGTAAAATGAATTATTAATCGAAGGAAATTTTACAGCTAGCAGTTAGCTTTGTAGATACCCTTAGGAATAATTGATGTCATAAATAGTTATGACGTTGCAAAATGATAAGTTTTTCTCAGAATCACACAGAAAAACAAAAACAAAAACAAATACAGACAATTGACAATTAATTTCCATGGAAATTTTTACTATAAAAGCTTTTGCTTAATGCTCAGCAGTTTCAGTACTTGACGAAAATCTTTAACATACAAGTTGTAGGCATACACAGCGTTAGTTTTTGCAATGCGTCTAACAATTCCGTTTATTGCACTTGCCCTTTGCTTGGCCATTGGCTATGCCTTGGCCGTGAATGATGTGCGCGATGATAAAGTTGTTGAGCTGCTAAAACTTGCCGATCAGGGCGCAGCACATGCAAATGAAGGTGAACGGCAGGCACGCGCATTTTTCGGCGGTGGCGGTCGCGGTGGATATTGTTGTGGCGGCGGTGGTGGTCATGGTGGCTATGGACGTGGTGGCTATGGACGCGGTGGTTACGGTGGCTATGGTCGTGGTGGTTATGGTGGCTACGGACGTGGTGGCTATGGACGTGGCGGATATGGCGGTGGTAAATACGGATACGGCAAATAAAGCATTTGAAAGTACTGAAAAAGTTATAAATGAATATAAAAAATTAAAAAAAAAAATGTTTTTAAATAAATAAATTTACAAAAAATAAAAAAAAAAATTTCTAATTAAAGTTTTATGTAATTGAAATATTTTAAAATGTTTTACATATCAAAAACAAAGATTTAAAACTGATTGAAATCAAATTAAAATGTACAAAAAGAAAATAAAAATTGTGAAAAATAAAAATAGTTTCCAATAAAAATAAAATGCATTTAAAATAAATTTAATAAATTTTTTACATGCCAGCATAAAACTTGAAGTTGATTGAAATCTTAGAAAAAAAAACATAAAATAAAAAAAAAAATAAAAAAAAAATAAATTAAAGAAAATTTTCTTTAAAAAACAAATTTAATAAATATTTTATATATTTGAATAAAAATTTAGAAAAATAAAAAAAATATTAAAAATTTTTACTAATAATTAAATATTTTTAAAAAATTGAATATAAATAAAATAAATATTTTATATATTTGAATAAAAATTTGGAAAAATAAAAAAAATACTTCTAAAATTTGTACTAATAATTAAAAATTATTAAAAAATTTTAATAAAATTTGGAAAATATAAAATGCATATTTAAAAATATTTCTGCAATTATTAAAAAAATGTGTATCTAAAAAATATTTCAAATTTTTTACTTACCAGCGTAAAAATTGAAATCAATTAAAAAAAAATTAAAAAAAAAAAATAAAAAACAAATAAAAATAAAAGAAAATTTTCTTGAAAAAACAAATTTAATAAATATTTTATATATTTGAATAAAAATTTAGAAAAATAAAAAAAAAATTTTAAAAATACTTCTGAAATTTGTACAAATAATTAAATATTATTACAAAATTTGAATAAAATTTGAAAATATAAAATACTTCTGCAATTATTAAAAAAATGTTTAACCAAAAAATATTTCAAATATTTAATAATTAATTTAAAAAAAAAAGTTGCAATTGTAAATTATAGAAAATCACAATGAGAAGCACCCTCTAAGCTGTCAATTGAGAATACATTGATGCTACTCAATTATCTAGATGAAGTATTCGAAAAGGGGGCGTATCAGCACCCGGTATGCCGGTTACGCTAATTGGTTAGCGTCAAATGTGCGCTGCACATTATGATGCAAATTGAGTAGGTGCAAAATTTTGTTGCTTAAAAAAAACGAAAAGATAGAAAAAAAAAAGTAGCAACAACCTCAACAATAGGTGTAACAACCTTGAAACAGACGCGTGATAAATTATATAAGCAAAAAAAAAAAAAAAAAAATAAAAACTGAGCAGAATAACACACACGCGAAAGTAAAAATATTTGATATATATATAGTATCATATATAATATAGAATATAACATCTAATTTATATGAAAAGCATTCGAAATTAGATGATGCGTATGAGAACAGGATTTTGTCAGCTTGTTCGGGTACTTTTTCATTTCATTTGCCTTTGTTATTATTGTTTTGAGTTTGTTTTAGCTGTTAAATAAAAGACCGACAAAATTTAGCTGCTGGCATCAGTTACACAGACGAGATCACAGGCAAGACATTGAATCTCATAGCAGCACAGAAACTTAGCAGCAGAGAAAAGAATTAAGGATGCGTCTCTTATTCCTGACGTTTTTGGGCATTATCTGCCTGGCGTATTGTCATGCCATGGCATTGGAGGACACCGAACGCATTGGACTGCTGGATGTAGATGATCAGGACAACGTACATGCCAATGAAGGCGATCGTTCAGCACGACAATGGGGATGGAATGGCTATGGTGGCGGCTGGGGTTCACCATGGGGTTATGGCGGCGGCGGTGGCTGGGGAGGCTGGGGAGGTTATGGTGGCGGCGGTGGCTGGGGAGGTTGGGGTGGCCATCGTCATCATCATCATGGTTGGGGCGGTCGTGGTTGGGGCTGGTAAAGCCAAATTGTTACACAACTCGAGCTGAAAGCTGCCAACAGTTCAATACTTATATTATTTTATTATTATTATTATATTTTTCTGTGTGTGTAAATAAAGAGCATTTTGTAAAATGAAAATTGTTTTGTGTTGTGTTTTTTTTTTGCGCCACTGTGCGCAGTGTATGCAATTGTTAAGTGCAGCTTTTAAGGCTTAGTCTAGTGTTAAACTTATCTTTTAGCTATTTCCTGACTATGACAATGACAATTTAATAATAATTTATCCCATTAAAAATTAACTTTAATTTGTTTTTGTTTTTGTTTTTTATTATGTTTTTACTGTAAATAAATAAATGTTTTGCATAACAAATAAAAAACTTGATGGGAATTTCTTAAATCACGACAAAAAAAAAAAGAAAAGTAAAACGTAAACAAGAGAAACAACAGCAATAACAACAATAACAACAACAATAGCTAATTTTAACAGTTTTTGCGTATTAAAAAAAGCAAAAAAAAAAAACAAAAAATAATATGTTGAACTTAAAGTATTGTCAACTTATTGTACGTTGACTCACTTTATGCGTTATTAGTTGAGTCACGAGATTCTATTTTGAAGAGTAGCAAAAAAAAAATGAGACAAATTTTTAAGAAGTTGATAAACAAGTCGATAGCATTAGCTACTGTTCATTGGACTTTGTAGAGCTCTTCAGTTAGGAAATTATTTTATAGGCAATTAATAGATTTTTTTTTAATATTTTTTAAATTAAAATTTTTTTTAAATATTTTTTAAATATAAAATTTAATTATTATATAATTATAGGAAATCAATAGATTTTTTTTTTTAATAATTTTTAAAATTAAATTTTTTTTAAATATTTTTTTAATGTAAAATTTAATTATTACACAATTATAGGAAATTAATAGATATTGTTTTTTTTATATTTTTGAAAATTAAAATTTCTTTAAATATTTTCTCAATATAAAATTTAATTATTATATAATTATGTATTTTAAAATTATACATTTATATTATACATTTTATAATTTAAATTTTTTTTTTTTATTATAATAATTTTTTTATATTTTTAAATACTTATTTTTTAGTTTAATATTATTTTATATTTTTTAATAAATGTTTTTAATATATTTTAAAATTATACATTTATATTATACATTTTATATTTTAATTCTTTTTATTATAATATTTTTTTATATTTTAAATATTTTTTTTTTTAATTTAATATTATTTTATATATTTTTTAATAAATGTTTTTAATAGTTTTTAATATTAATAAATACATTTTATATATTTTTTTCTATTTTATTAAATTATATTAAAATTCATGAAATTTGTCTAGACTATAGAGTATTCAATGTCAGTGCTGTTGAAATTTTTTTAATTATTTGTTTTGGTTATTTTGTTTTGATATTTTGTGGTGATTTTTTTACGATCTGTATTCATATATACATATATATAGACATATGTATGTATATAGACATATATTTCATACTTGTTTTCACAATGACTTGAAATTTCATTTCGCAAGTTCAAATATGATCTTTGTATACAGTTTGGGAACCAAGAATTGCTTGGCTTTAAACAGAAAGTAGAATCTGACTAGAATTCAATTAGAAATTAAAAAAAATTTTTTTTTTTTTTTTTGGTTTTTTTGGATTTTTGGGGATTCTTGTAAAAAGTTGAACTCGCTTTAACTGCGACATATTTTGCCTAATGGATTGAAATAAAGTTTATTGTCCTATTCATGCAATTAAATGCAAGCTTGTCAATCGTCAATCGTCTCGATGATTCGATAATTATTCAAAATGTAGACACAATAACAACAACAACAACAACAACAGCTACAACAGCGATAACAACAACAACAGAAAGTGTCATAATCCTATGCCAAACAATTAATAAATAAACAAATATCTCGAAAGTAATAATACAAAAAAGTTCTCGAAAAAAAACCCCTTTCTAATACATATGTATATAGTATTTGGATATATTGCATATGTAGTACTTCGAATTAGATGATGGCAACGAGAACTGGAACGACAACTTGTCCGGTTATTTTCTGCTCATCGCCAGCTACATAAAAGCTCGTCCAATTCTCAGTTTTGGCATCAGTTACACGACAAGCATCAACAAGCTACAACAAGTTCAAATTTTATACGAAATTCAAATTTATACAAAATAAGGATGCGTCTATTACTATTGGCCTGCCTTGGCATGCTATGCCTTGCCTATTGCTATGCTCAGACAGCACCGGAAGACGATTATCAGATTGGTTTACTGGATGTGGACAGCGTAGGAGACACTCATGCCAATGAGGGTGATCGTCTGGCTCGTCAATGGGGTTGGGGAGGACGTCGAGGTGGCTGGGGAGGCGGCTGGGGTGGACGTGGCGGCGGCTGGGGAGGACGTGGTGGTGGCTGGGGAGGTGGCTGGGGAGGCGGCTGGGGAGGACGTGGCGGCGGCGGCTGGGGCTGGGGACGATAAGTAAAACGTTAACAAATTCGTAGACGTTCAAGTGCCAGCGTATACTTGCCTTCCAACCTTCCAGCACAATGTATTGATTCTTGGCTTTGTAAATAAAGAACATATCGAAAAACGATATCGATAAATATTTTTGTATTTTTTTTTATTGTTATTTCAATATTTTAATAGTAGAGAGAAAGGAAATGCTAGAAAAATAAGCAAATCCATTTAAGCACATTGAACTTCAAATGAAATCGATAAACAAATTATCGATAAGAAAATTTATCGCTTCAAAAATTTTCCTATTAACAAATTATCTATGAAATTTAAAATTTTAAGCATTTATCAATTATTGGTAAACGAATTATCGATTAATAATCGATTATGAAAATATTTATCGATTAAAATTTATCGATTTTTACAATGTCGCCAAAGGACAACAGATCCGCACAAATTCATAAACTCAACTAGAATTGTCTTATTAAATTCTCATCGGAACTTTGCGAGCCTGTTAGCAAAAAATTTGCCATCATACATTGATTTGTAATTAGCTATGCGACTACTAATTGCTTAAACTAATTGTCTAATTGCTAATACTAATTGCTTAAACTATCCAATGAAATGGTTAGAAATTTATAGCACAGTTAATTACCGTAGCTATGTATATAAAATGCATTTTGTGCTGAAGTTTTTTTTATTATTATTGTTAGATTTTTACTTGGCAGCAGGATGCATTACTTGACGGGTGACTTTCTAAAATTGCAAGGATATTATTTTGGTATACTTGGATTTGATCTATGTGCGAGTCAGGATAGCTGGCGACAACCTTGGAAGACAATGTGGAGCTTTTTAGCCTTGGCGGCAGTACAACCTATGATCATTGGCTTTAGCATACAAAATGTAGAGAATGTCGATAGATTGTCAGATGCTATGGGTTCCATGATGGTAAATCTATTGGCATTACTGAAATTTGGTTTCATAATGTGGTTGCATAAGGACTTTGAGAAATTGATTAATAATTTACGTAAAATGCTTTCCTCGGGTAAGTTAGCGAGATAGAGAATTCTTCTTGAACTACTGCTTACTGTTATTTATAGAGTGCAAAAGTGAAATAATTGCATTGCTTATAAGTCATGAGAATAAGCGAGAGCAACGCTTGAGTAATTTCTATAAAAATAGTTTTATATTAACCGGCGCCTTATCCTGTGCCATGCCTATTGTTAGCACTGGCATCTACTATTGGCGCACGGGTGAAGTGCAAATACAGCTAACATTTCCATGTGTGTAAGTTGTGTGAAGCAAGTTAATTGAAAACTAATTGATAATTAATTGGAAATTGTTTTGGATACTCACCCTACAGTTATCCCTGGGATAATCGACAGCTGTATAAATCAGTATTTTCGTATCTTTTGCTTGTTGCTGCCAGTTGTGGTGCCGTTCTTTCAACAATCTGTGTCGACACATTCTTTACAGCATTGACACACAATTTGGTTGCACTCTTCAAGACGGCACAATATAAAATTCGTTTTTTTGTCACTGAAACCGAGTTAAGATCGATAACACAACTGTATAAGAAAAGTTTGGATATAAGTGAAGCATTGAATCGTTATTTTCGTTTACTTATCTGCATTCAATTAGTTGTTGCCTCACTGCAGCTATGTCTACTTAGTTATACACTCTCTGAGAATTATGCCGAACCACAGATGCCCTTCTATGCTGTCTTTACGTTAACAGTGCTGCTGCAGCTGTATATCTATTGTCATTGTGGTGAATATTTGAAGACAGAGAGTAAAAGTTTTGCTACTGCTATATACGATAGTCCTTGGTATGATTCGATAAATGAACAGCCAGCGATAGGACGCTCATTGCAAATCTCGATGATGCGTGCACAACGTGGTAGTCATATCGATGGTTATTTCTTTGAGGCCAATATGGAGGTGTTTCTATCGGTAAGTTGATAACGATAATTATTAATCGATAGTTAACAAATTTTTGCTTTCTTATAGATAACACGCACTGCTATGTCATATTTCACGTTGCTGCGTTCGATATCCTAAGGGAAGAACATATTTATCGATAAATTATTTTATCGATTCATGTTTATCGATATATGAAATATTATTTCGATACATATGTTTAAACAATGTTTTGACATATAGCAAATTTAACATAAGTACTATCGATAAACGATAGTTATCGATAAACGATAGTTATCGATAGTAATTAAATTTCTCTTTAGTGTCTTATTGACAATATGCACTGCAAAGATTTAATCTTAAAGTACTATTATCGATGATTGGCCCATATAAAAAAAATATCGATATATATATATATTTTTGAGCAATATTCGTTTTATTGCATGAGCTTGCTTTATCGTTCGACATACAACAAATGTAACTTAATTTATGTACACAATTTAATTAAGCGCTAGGCTAGATGCGGTAGATGCGTCGTGAGGTTTTTTGGGGACAGGGGCAGAAATGGGAAAAAGAGGAAAGTTTGAAAATAACACACATTAAATATGAAAATGAAATTATGCGTCTGTATGCGTGTGAGCGTATGTATTTATGTATATGTGTATGTATGTGTATATATGTGTGAGTGTGTGAGCGATTTGTGGTCTTTGTTTTATGAATTCATTTTTGTTGCCCTGAAACTCCATCATGGATGCTATCAATATATCAATTATATATATATATTTCTATATACATATATAATTATATAATTAAAACAATTAAATTTTTTTTTTCACATTTTTCACAATCATTTGCACGAATTATTTGAAGAATCTGCCAGGTCCAGCAGCTGGACGTACAGGTGGCGGTGTGGGAATATGTGCACCTTCAGCACGGAAACCATTCTCATCAGCAATATAGGTAATGGTATAGAGAACACCATCAGGTCCAGTATATGAATAAGAGCCTTGCATAACCTGTAAATAAAATAAATTTAATTAAATGCTGCGCGCGAAAGTATGCTACAAATTCTATGCAAATATTGTAAGCAGCAGCTAAAAGTAAACAATAATGCAAAGTGTTTACCTGTGCTTCAACTTGTGAGCCGGGATTCTTGAGGTAGCCAGCTTCATTGGCGTTTATGCCATTGCTTGTCTCGTAACTGGAAATGAGTAAAAGAATTTTATAATTATTTATAAAAATTTTTGCAATTTATTAAAATTTTCTTAACATATTTAAAAAGAATTTTTTCTAAGTCTTAAATTATTCAAATATATTTTTTTTTTAGTAAATATCTAGAATATTTATATTAACTAGTTAGTTCACATTTTACTTACTTGTATTGGTACGAGCCATCCGGGTTCAAATCAAAGTTTTGCTTCAATATCACAGCGTTCGCATCGTACGAGTTTGAGCGTGGCTGCGGCAGACCGCGCTGTGGTTGCGCTGCAACAGCACACAAGCAGCAGATCGCAAGGGCGGCGACAGCGTAGGAGTTGCTTAGCATCTGCATGACCTTTTGATATATCAGGGCGCCGGCGCCAAACAGAGAGAAAAAAAAATATAAAAAAAAACAATGATTTGCTTAAAGATTGAGACATAACATTGAACATGAGGCATCAATTTGTTGGCCTTTAGCAGCAATTGCAATTACAATGCGAATGCGCGATATGCTGCGCTTGTGCTGCCATCACTGATATTTATAATAATTGGCATATTAAGCTGTACAGTGATGATTTTTTTTTTTTTTTTGAAAGTAAAACTGTTTGACAATGGGAAGAAGTCTGTGAGAATTTTATGGCTGGGAAAATATGTATATGATTGGCAATTAGAATGATTTTTAAAGATTAAAGAAAGGAAGCTGAGAATCGGGGAGTGTGCTAAGAAATAAAGGGAGTGTTATGTGGTATATGTGAAAATAATTTTAAAAAATTTTTTATAATTTTTTTTTTGAGATGAAAATTTTGGCAGATCCTTGAACATATTTTATAACTTTACAATTTTAAATTCTTAAATTTTTTTTAAATATTAAAGAAGCTGAACAACGAACTAGAATGTAAGCGAAATGTTATTTTGTTTATTTATAAATAATTAATTAAATTTTAGAATATATTTTTTTAATTTTTAAAATTTAAAAAAATTGCTGAAAATTTTTTGTCAGAATTCTCGTGACTTTAAATATTTAAAAAAAATTTTTTTTTCAACTTTTAAGGACGCAGAAGAGAGGGAAATACTGGGAAGGCTATGCAGAAATTTTGTATTATTTTATATAATTTTTATAGTAAAGAAATTCACACAGATCCTGAAAAATTGTAGTTGTTCTCAGAATTAATTTTTAAGATTTTTTTGAACAACATTTTTTATTTTCTCAGTTTTAATTTGTATTTTCTCATAAATTTTGTAGGTTTTATCCTTATTGTTGTCCTTTTTTTTATATTTATTGAAGCACAACACAATATTGAGAACTCACTTCGAGATACGCGACTTGAATGTTAGTCTGATTTTTTGATTATATTCAGAGCGTTTTTGAACTGCGCTTGGAAGGCTCGTCAAGACTGTTTTGAGTTGAATGCAGTCGAGGCAAACGTTTTTATACCAAAATTGCATTCACTGGCAGCCAGTCGTAACTGCAGAAATAGCAACAGCATCCGCAATGAGAGCAGCACAGCAACAATCAAATGGCTTAGAAGAAGAGGAAGAAGCAGCAGCAGCAGCAAGTAAGAGCAGCGACAGCAGCAGCGAGCAGCGAGCAGAAATAGAAATAGAAGAAGAAGTCAAGTTGTAGTTGCTTGTCTATTTGACAGCTAACAGAATCGGAAGAGGCTGTTGTAGCTGTTGCTGCTGTCGTTTCACGTTACATGCGGCGTATGCGCAACGTGTTTGCTAAAAAATGCAAATGGGCGTTGCGCATACGCCATGTGCGCCACACAGTTGAAGTGTTGAGAATGTTTTTGTGACTCTGTATGTGTGTGTGGGTGTGTATGTGTGTGTGGCACGCCAAGTTGTCTAGGCGCATAATTTATGTGAATTAGCAATGCGAAGTTCATTTGATTAGCTTACGTTGCGTCTCTCTGTCTCTGTCTCTCTCGCCGCATTACGTTGCGATGCGCTGCAATAATTTGTTAATACAAATATTAATTAAAAGATTAATATACTCGACAGTTTGAAATTGATGTTGCAGCAATTGCAATTGCAATTGCAACTTATCTTTGAAGCGACTTTAAGTAGTTTTATGCAGCAGCTTTATTATTGACATTTGCAATGAGGCAAACTTAATGCTGCAAGGCGTAGATTGCGCACTTGCCTTTTGATTGCACTACAAATGCAGCATTGAATGCGCCGTTAAAAAATGTTTTATGTGCCATTCAATTTTCTTCTTTAGTTTTTTTTGCCATTGTTTTGCCAACTGCAGATGCTGCTGCTGTTGCTGCTGCTGTATGAGCAGACAACATCAGCTGTATGTATATGTTGGCTAATTTTACTGACCAGATTAGACACTCCCACACTTTGCACTAGTTCAGCAACTAAAAGGTGAACTAAATGATATACAAGGGATCAAAAAAGCAGCGGCGGGCATTAGGCGGCAGAGGCGTGGTTAGCCGGCCGGCCGCATAAAGATTACAATTTTCGCTATGGCTTAAACTTTAAACTTTATGCAGCGTGTAGGAAATGTCAGTTGCAATTCATAAAAATTGCTGCAATAACAGCAGCAGCAGCAGCAGTCGCAGCAGCAGTCACAGCAGCAGAGCAAAGAGTTGTACGCGATGATCACGAACATGAGCCATGATGAACATCGCGCGAGATTAACGCGCCTGCAACAACAACAGCGACAGCAAAACTACGCCTGCTGCAACAGCCCCTCCCACTGCCAGCCCTTTTTGTAGTTTGTTTGCTTCGCCTTTCGTCTTCATTTCATGTTACTTGGCCAAAATAAAAGCTCGCATTTTGTTGGCCTAGTCAGCTGTCTGCCTTTGCCTCTCTCTCTCACTCTCACTCTCTCACTCTGGCTGGCAAAGTGCATTTTTCACTTTTGACATACAGACTCGGACTCAGCCTCAGACTCAGCCACAGACACAGCCTCAGACTCAGGCTCCAACTCAGCTGAGACTCTGCGTCTGCCTCAGCTTCAGCTTCAGCCACAGCATCTGCCTCAGCTTCAGCTTCAGCCACAGTATCTGCCTTAACTTTAGCCTCAGCTTCAGCTTCAGCCACTGCCTCAATCACTGCCTCTGCAACTTATTGCAACGTTTTATGTTTTATTTTTATTTTTTTTTTTCACACTCAACGAACTCTGACGCTGCTCAAGAAGTTTCCCGTGTGCTCAGTCACAGACACATTGAGACTCCATTTGCAGCTCATTCACAATGATGAATGAATGAATTGCATGCAAGTGGCAACCAAATTGTAATTCATTTCACTATCTCTCTCTATATCTCTCTGTCTCGCTCTTCCTCTCTCTCTCTCTCTCTCTCTTCTAGTATTTCACTGATTCAATCAGCGCATCGTAAGTGCAGTTAATATGTAGCTTAATTTATGCATCTTTGTCTTAACTTAAGTTTGTAGAACAATGCATCAAACACACACACGCACACAGAGAGTGAGAGGGAGAGAGGAAAAAAGAGATAGATAGATAGATAGATATGTAGTTTATGGTAATTGCGTGCAGTTTCCTAAACAATTTTCATGCATTTTTCATGCGCATAGCAAAATGACAAATTGATATTCGCTTATTTATACACTGAGCAAAAGTTAATGGTGACTTATAATAAAATTATGTGAACGAGAGAGAGAGGGAGAGAGAGAGAGAGAGAGAGATAGAGGCATAGCAGAAGGGAAGAAAGGTAAAAGAGGTGAAGAAGAGAAATAGATTAGGGGAAGGGATGCTAATGAGAAACAGAGAAAGAGATGCTGAAATGAAAAGATGAAGATTAAAGGAGAGGAATAAAAAATTTATGAGAAGCTGAGAAGGAAAGATGAATGAGATGGAGAAATGTTAAATAATGCTCAGATGAAGAGAAGAAGTAATAAAAAAAATTGAATAAAATGAGAAAATATTATAAATCAAAGCAGGAAGAAATTAATTAAATTTTAAATGCAAAAAAAAAATAAAAATAAAAAAAAGCAAGAGAAACGACAACTTCAACTTGAACTTCTAAAAAAAAAAAAAAAAAATATTATAATTTAACAGCTTGAATTTGGCAAAAACTTGCACTTAATATTAATTTAATATTTATTTAATATTATTTAATATTTATTAATAAAAATTTCACTAGGCAATTTTATTTGCAGTGTATAGATAAAGAATTTGCCAACTGAAAGTTTTTTTTTTGCGATTTTTGTGTCTTAGACCAAAAGTAAACAAGTTTGTGACGTATATTAATTAAGAAAAGACCAAAAAAAAAAAATGAAGAAAAAATAAATAAAACAACAATTTAAAATTAACATGTTTTGCGCAAGTCATAAAGAAGCAAAGTAGAAGAAGAAGCAGCAGCAGCAGAAGCAACAGCAAGTGGCAATAGAGCAAAGAGTATGAAGAGTAAAAGAGAGAGAGAGGTAAACCACTTAATCGTAAAATGCCTGACCCAAGCGACCTAATCGAAAATCAAAGATAAAAATAATAACTACAAAAAAAAACAAGTAAGAAAGCTATAGTCGAGTATGCATGACTATACAATACTCGGTGCCTTAAAAAATATATTATATATTTATATTTATATATTTATTTAGCTCGTGCTGCGCACTCCCCAACTTTAATTTATTAAAAAAAATAAAATAAAATAAAATAAAACAAGTAAGAAAGCTATAGTCGAGTATGCTCGACTATTTTATACTCGGTGCCCAAATTTATATTATATATTTTTATTTATATATTTATTTAGCTCGTGCTAATTTTAAGTTAATTAAAAAAAAAAATAAAAAAAAAATAAATAAAAAAAAAATAAATAAAAATAAAAAATAAAATCGTCTCGAGAATCGAACCGCGGACCTTTTGCACGCGAGTTCAACGCTCTAACCACTGAGCCACAGTGTGAGTATGAAAAAATACTGAGTTAATGTTGCCATGTGTGGGGGGAGGGCCGCAGGCAAGCGTACGCTATAGAGACGCCTCTCAAATATTGATATTGGAAAAGTGTATAACTTCCATGTTAATTATCCGATCTGTACCAAATTTTCACACATATTCCAGATAAACATATTCTAACTTTGTAACAAAATTCAGTCATGTAGCTTGTCTGGCTGTAGGTGTTGTGGTGTGTTCTAAATGGTTTTTATTGATTTATGGAGGCGGTGAGGGGCGTGGCAAAAATCCAAAATAAACTTGATCTGCCTGCAACTAATACAAGCACTTTGCAAAAAAAAAATTAAGTCTCTAGCTTTTATAGTCTTCGAGACCTGTATGTTCATACGGACGTACAGATGGATAGACGGACATGTTCCGATCGACTCGCCTGTTGATCCTGAGTTAGAATATATATACTTAATGGGATCGGCCATGCCTCCTTATGGATGTTACATACATTTGCTGCTGTCACAAAGTCAATATACTCTTGGTACCCAATGGGCACCGAGTATAAAAAATATTGGGACAAACCGTTTAGTCAGCAAATGGAACGATGCTTTGGAGTCTGCCGATCTCCGACATGTTCGATCATGATGTTGATGTTTTTCCAACGTCTGAATCTGAATCTGAATCATAAGTAGTTACCCGCAACTTATGCAAATTTCAAAAAACTTTATGAATCTGCGCTGCGAATGTTTTATTAAAATATATTTCGTGTTTTTTTTTTTGGTCTTTTTTTTGGTCTTTTTTTTCTTTGTACGTTTCTTTAGAATTTCTTTTGTTGGTATTTTTTGTTTTTTTTTTTTGTTTATTTTAGTTTTTTTTTTTCTGTCTGAATTTTTTTGAAGCTAACGTAATGGATGCTAATTTTTATTTTTTTATTTTGTTAGCTACTATAAAAGCCAACGTAGCATAGACTTCTAGCCAAGTTAAGTGTCGACCTTAGACTGAAACGCAACGTGATACAAAAACACCCGAAAAAAAAACAAAAAAAAATTATGTTCAAGATTATAATCTGTTTATTCTTGCTGGCACTTCATAATGTGAATGGTGCAGCAATTTCGGGACGTGAGATTATTGGAAGCACTACAGAGAAACCAACACCAATTCCATTATTAAGTTTTGAAACAAATAAATCACCAAATGGTTCATTTAACTTCAAATACGAAGGCGGCGATCAATCATTCCGTGAGGAGAAGGGTGTCGTCGAAAACGAAGGCACCGAAGATGAAGCACTTGAAATTACTGGATCATATCGTTATATCGATGCCGATGGACAAACAATTGAAGTGCATTATACAGCAGGCAAAAATGGTTTTGTACCCATCGGTACCAATATTTTGCCAGAGATCTCAAGCTTAGCAAAGGCAGCAGCTGATTTACCCAATCGTAGCTATGAAGAGGAACAGGAGGAGAAATTAAATCGTCGTCGTGCACGTGCAAAGGAACAACCCGAAAAGAAACCCGAACTGAAGGCAGCTGAATCGCAGTTAGTGCCAGTAAAGGTGCTGGTCGAGGAGAAGCCCGTGGAGAAGGCAGCGGTGAAAGTTGCTGAAAAAAAGAGCGCTTAAAATTTATCACAGACTTCATTTGCATTTATAGTATTTAGTTATTTTTAGTATTATGTTCTAAATAAAAAAAAAAACACAAAACTGATTAATGAGATTAGCAATAAAAATAAAAATAAAATATAAAAAAAATAAACAGACAAATGTTTCACAAACTGAATCACAACTTTGCACAAAATTTCTATATATATATATATCGATAAAGATATAGATTATATAGTATACTTTAACTACGAAATTTATGTTAATTTCTCGTATCATGATGTCATAAATTTTATGGGATCCCAAAAAAAAAAAAAGAGGAGAGAAAAAAAAAATTGCTTGGGTGATGAAACAACTTTAAACAAATTTGTTGTTAATAAAAAACGCAAATATCCGAGAGAGAAAAAAAAAGCAAAAATCCGAGAGAGAGAAAAAAAAATAAGATGAACAAAAAATTAAAAATAAAAGAAGTCAGCTTTGTCTGACAGTTATTACAGTAAAGCTTAAACTATAATTTATCGTTTGTTTATTCAGAATATTTCAGAATTTTTATACTCTTGCAAGGGAATATTCATTTTACTTTGGAGTTTGTAACATCCAAAAAAAAACAGGACTGGCAAGAAGTGTTCATGTTTTCTTGATCAACATGTAAGTCAAAATCCGCTTCTTGTATTAAACTTGATACAAATGGACAAATCGGAGCACCATTTGCAAATTGCTGTCGTAGGATCGCCAGCTGAATTTATTGTTTCTTAGGCCTTACAGACTTCTTGGGCCTTATAGGACTTATTCTTAGTAATGGTTATCCTTAGTGTTGCCGCTTTCGGTGCTCTGGTTCATAGGATAGCATACGATGCATAGAAAAGAAAGGATACATAGGAGACGATCCCTGGATTTGGGGATTACTAAGCACTTGCATACTTTTACCAAGTTTGCACCATAAAATACTATAGGAACGCTACGTGAAATGTAAAGTTATTGTAAGAAAAAATCTTTGGAAGTGTATAAAGCCTTCGACAAGCTGAAAATCACTTTTCTTTCATATTGCATAATTGTTTGTGAAGAATTTTTTTTGGATTGATTGCCGCTAAAAGCCTGAAAATATCTCTATATATATATATATATAAAGTGTTATAATGATAGATGCAAGTAATCAGTCTTGTATAGTTTAGTTCCAAGGTCTCAACGCTAATGACTAACGAAAGAAAGAAGCCAAAGCGTTAATTAATATGCAAATTTAATTTAATTTTTTTTTTTCTTTTTCTTTGGATTTATGTAAATATTGAAAAAAAAAAAACGCAACTTATTTATTTATATTATTATTATTATTTTTTTTTTCTTTGTTTTATTTATTTCATGAGATTTACACAACTATAAACAAATTTGAAATGAACAACTATGAATTTTTTGTATTGATATTTAATGCATACACATTACTCAGCTGGCTTTTGCTCTAAATCTTCTTCACGTGGCAAATATTTGGCAGCATCGGCAACTTCAGTAATCTTTGGATTAATGACAGAACCACGTGGCACAAAACCATTTACACCAGCAGTATAGAAAACTTCAACTTCATTACCATCATTATCAATATATTTATATGATCCTTCAATTTCCAATGCATCATCTTTAATTGTTCCCTGCTCATCATGGGATATACCATCAGCACCGGCATAGCTTGTTTTATATGAACCATCGGAATCTTGTTGTGTCTCTGATTTTAAAATTTCAACAACTGGTGGCTTTTCTCTATCATCATCGATTGGCAATGCATTTGCACTGACAAGGATTACGGCCAGGATGCCAAAAGACAGCTACAGAAAAATAAAATAAAATCCAATAGAAATTGTTGCACAAAGTATCACAAACGCGAGCTACTTACGAACTTGAACATTGTCTATATAATATTATTTTCTTTTTTTTTTTGGACTGAAAGCGAGAGTTTTGAGTTTGAGTGTGAAACGTAAAGCAAAAGTCTTGGCTTTTATATGATGGCCAAAAAAAAAAAAAAAACAAAAAAAATACGACGTCGTGTCGCACGCAATGCGATCAAATGCGATCGGGCTGAGTGAGTGAATCTTTCGCTTAAACATGCCAAACATGTTTGCATCCCGGTTTATGGCAGCTGCGTTACGGGCCCAAACTTTAAACGATGCTCAAATTGCTTCACGCTAAATGTCAGGGTCGACATGGCGCGTCTGTCTCTGATTGCGGTTTATCTCTGTTTTTTTTTTTTTTTTTCTGTTGATTTTCTTGGTGCCTCTCTATCGATGGATTGATCGCTCGAGTTGTATCAAGAAATGTGTCAACAACTCATTCAGTTAGTCAGTCAGTCTGCCAGTCAGTCAGTCTGCCAGTCAGTCAGTCAGTCAGTAAGTCAATCTTTGGCTCAATCAAGTATTCCAGACTCACAACTCTACTGAGTGCAGCGCGCACTTCCGCACCGCACACTGAATCTCAAACTTACTGAACCTCTGTCTCTGCCTCTGCCTCTGTCTCTGCTGCTGCCTCTGCTGCTGCTTCTTACTTTCAACTTCGTCGCTGACTGTGACTCAGTTTATGCTATGATTGTGTATCTTTACGATTGATGGCGTCGATCATTGCATCCATTAGCGATTCGTACATTGGCGTGTGAGAGAGGGGTTACCTTTACCAACTTGTTGCTGCTGCTGCTGCATCTCCCACTCAAGGTGTCGCGATTAATTGCCACTTGACTGTGGCATCAACATTGGCATGCACCAAGCCCATTTTTATCATGTAAAATGTCAGCGCGCTTTGTGTAATGCATCTTGTAATTTATTGTTAAGTATTCGAACTCGAATATTCAATTCATACATCCCATTCACATTCGTATTCGTATTCACATTCGTATTTGTATTCACATTCGTATTTGTATTCGAACTTGTAATCTTTTGCATCTTTGTTCAAGCGCCAATGACACCCAAACGTATAGAGGAGTAACCCGGGTTCAACTCACACTAACATTGGCACATTGCCTAGGGCAGAAAATAGGTAAATAATGCGACGACTATGTCGTCAAATATATTTACAGCTTTAAAGGTGTGCAACATACTACTATATACAAGTATGTAGAGAGTCATATATATATATAATCTATTTTTAATAATTTTACATAATTTTATATAAATCCCGAAATCGCAAACGGCCGTATGGGACTACTATATCATATAGCTTCCATAGTAACGATCAGCCTAAAATTAAAATTTTTTTTAAGCTATTTTTTTTTTAAGCTATGCAGCTGTAACTCATATAAATTTGGTTTAAATCGAACAACTATATCATATATATTACGTGGTTTATCTGCCAAAAATTAAGTTTTTCTATGAAAAGTTCTGTAACACTTAAAAAAAATTTTAATAATTTCAATAAAGAAATTTACAAATTTTCTACAAATAAAATATTTCTATTTTAAAAAAGAATTTAAATTTCCGTTATCACTAAAAGCGGAAAAAAATTTAGATCCAAATTTCATGCCAAAATCAACTAATTTTCACTATGAAATATCAGGCGAACAGAAGCTAGCAGCAAGCAGCAAACTCTGTTAATTTACATAACACTGTTAATATACAGAACTCTATTAATATACATAAGTCTGTTAATTTACATAGTCCTGTTAATATACAGCAACTGTCAATTTTCTACCTTGAAAATCTCGCTTGACGGTCACATTTGAAATTCCTAACAGTCAATTTAAAATTTAAATTTAAATTTAAAATTTTTTGAAAATTTTATCTACCTGCTGCCTGCTTCTGTTCGCCTGGTACTTCACGGATGATTTTGTGGTTTTTGATATTCTAAAAGTTAGCTCAAATTCAAATTTGAAAATCTCGCTTAACGGTTGCATTTTAAATTCCCAAAAGTCAGTTTCAATTCAAATTTTAATTTAAAATTTTTGAAAAATTTATCCGCTTGCTGCCTGCTTCTGTTTGCCTGGTACTTCAAGACTTCAATTTTGCTTGCTGCCACTTAAAAATTTTAACGGTCAACTTAATTTAAATTTTTTTTAGAAATTTATTGAGCTGCCTGCTGTCTTTTTCTGTTCGCCTGGTATTTCAAGGATGATTTTGGCGATTTTGCTGTGAAAATTACGTTTAACGTTCGCATTTGAAATTCCCAAAAGTCAGTTGAAATTCAAATTTGAAATTTTTGAAAATTTTATCTTCTTGCTGTCTGCTTCTGTTCGCCTGGTACTTCATGCCTAATTTTTCTTTTGAAATTTGGACGCAGCTTAAGAATTTTAACGGTCGTCAGTTTAATTCAAATTGTATTTTAAATTTATTGAGCTGTTTGCTGCCTGATTCTGTTCCCCTGGTACTTCAGGCATGACTTGGCTCAAATTAAATTTTGAAAATCGCCTTTAGCGGTCGCATTTTAAAATTCCTAAAAGTCTGTTCAAATTTAAATTTAAATTTAAAATTGTTTGAAAAATTTATCCGCTTGCTGCCTGCTTCTGTTCGCCTGGTACTTCAGGCTAATTTTGCTTTGAAAATTTAGCTGCAAATTTAAAAATTTTAACGGTCAACTTAAATTTAAATTTTTTTTTAAAATTTATTGAGCTGCCTGCTGCCTGCTTCTGTTCGCTTGGTACTTTAGGCTTGACTTGGCGAATTTTGATTTTCTAAAAATCAGCTCAAATTCAAATTAGAAAATTTCGTTTAACGGTTATATTTAAAATTCCCAATAAATTTTATTTCATTGTCAATTTCATTAGTATTTTCAATGCCAATTTTATTATGATTGATAATATCAGCAGAATAATTTGTACTTCTATTAGTATTGATATTATCACTATTTTCATTACTATTTTCATTAGTTTTTTCATTAGTAGTCTAATTATAATTCTCATTATTATTGCTTTATACTTGTTCAAATCAACTTTAACTTGCGAACAAATCTTTTTAATCATCATAAAACAATTCTAGTAAATTTCAAGCTTATATTTTATTATTATTCTTTTTTTTTATTATTATTTATTTTATTTTTGTATTTTTTTTTTTTTGCATTATTGCTTAGACACGTTCTCTTAAATACAGTCAATCATCTTTCAATAATCACACTGTACATCAGCTGAACAACAACAGCAGTTGCGTCTTTCAATTGATAAATGTTGCACAATTAAAATTCAAATGAGCTGCATAAATAATTTTCATATCATTTGCTTAAAGATTAAGCGAGTATTTAATTAAATTAATGAGCAACAAAGTAAGTAGAAGAAAGAGAAGAGTAAAAAAAAAAACAAGCAACAATTAATAGAAACAATTTCGTAATACGGAAAAGTTACAGAATCAATGCGAATTTATTTCTGTTAACAATTTTTATTTTTTTTTCTTACTTTTTGCGACAGTCGACAATGACGATGACGACGATGACGGCGACATTTGGTTAAAAGGGCAAAAAGCAAGTTGAGCTTTAGAGTTCAGTTCAGCCAAAAAGAAGGCCCCTGAGGCCACTGGGCCCCAGTTTCAAATGAAAATTACCATGTTGTCGATGCCCAGTAAAGACTCCTCCAGCACAGCACATAGATATATGTATATGTAAGAAGCAGGCAGAGTGCCAATAAAAATTGCAACAATTTATATTTTTGACAGCAAGCAACAAAAAAAAATACAAAAAAAAATATGAGAAGTATAAGAAGAAGAGCAAGAGAAGCAGAAGAAGAAGAAGCAGAAGAAGAAGAAGAAGCAAATTAAATATATGTACACGATGAAGCACTTTTTTTTTTTTAAGTGCTATATGCTATGCTGTGCCTCAAAGAAGACAATGATGAACATCATGCTGATGATGATGATGATGTTGCTGTTGTTACTGTTGCTATGGCCAAACACTTGGCCAATAAGTTGCTTAGCTGATTACTTGGTTAGCCAGTTAGCTGCTGGCCAAAGCTGGCGCTCCTCATTCACATTGCTTGACGCTGAGTTGCCGCAAGTTTTTTTTTCGGCTTTTTGATTTGAATTTATTGGCCGGGCGTCTGAGCCTACAATGTCCCAAAAAATAAAAAAAAAATGTGCATTGTTTATGAGTCGTTTATAAGCAATAATTGTTTAACTAACATTTGCAATCAATGCAACAAAATGCGGCATAAGCAAAACCATAGAAAATATACAAAATTATATTTCTTAATTTTCGATTTTTTTTTTTAATACTTTTTTTTGCAACAAAATTTTTTTTGAACAGTTTCACTCTCTGTAAGTCTTATGATTCGCTCTCACTGTCAATGAATTGACAGCATTACGTGCTGTCTCTGTAATCTCTCGTGGTATATTATTACCAACAGGCACAAAGCCATTCTTGTCGGCCATATAACTGACCTCCACATGTTTCCCATTGCTATCGATATAGCGATATATGCCAGAAATTTCTAGCTCAGAGTCAGAGTCAGAGTCATTATCATTATCATTATCATCATTATGCTTTGATATATTATTGGTTGTGCGCTTGACAATGCCAACTTCTTCCCGGTAGCTGCCATCGGCACCTTCATAGGCAAAAAAATAGGAGCCATCATTTTTTTGCTCAGCCAGCGATTTGATAATAGGCACCAGCTCCTGCTGTTGCGACTGTTGCTGCTGCTGGCTGTAGACATAGCAGACAAAGCAGCAGAAAATAGAGAAACGCTGAAAAGATTTTTTTTTTAGCTATTTATGAGATTTTTTTTTTTGAAATTTTTCTTATTTTTTTTTACCAATGCAAACATGTTTTTGGCGCCTTATGTTCAATCACTGCGCGAATTTATGCTAATACTAAGCTATATACAAAAGATCGCACAGCTATATATATAGTGGAATTACGTTACGTATTATTATAATTATTATCATTATCATTAACATTATCATCATTATAGAAGATTCTTTTCTCCCTACATTCACAATGTATCAATAGAAAGTTGTGAGACAAGTTTGTTGAACTGCAGGCGAATTTACAATTTAAATATGCGATACGCGAAAGAACTTTTCAAAAAAAAAATAAAAAAAAAATTTGATTATGTAACTAACTAATTTGGCCATTGTCTGGCATAGCGATAACTTTCAACATTGAATGCGTAGTGCGTGCTGCTGTTGCTATTGCTGTTGCTGTAGGTGTTGCTGTATCTTAAAGTTATACATAGACAGTGTTAGGTGCAGCTGCTGCTGCTGTTGCTATAAAAATTTGTCAAATTGCTTGTACAAACATGTCAACTTGTGGGCGGGGCGTCGCCTTCTAAAAACGAAAGGTGCAGAAAAGGTAACACGGCTGAGTGGCTGACAAAACAAACGGCAAAGCAGCAACAGCAATGACAATGGTAACGGTAACGGTAACGGTAACGGTAACTGTGTATAACGTTTCCACTTGACTTCCATGCAAATTCCATTATGATCCATTACGCGATCCATTGCCATTCTGTTTCTTTTTGTTTGTTTCTCTCTCTCTCTCTCTCTCTCTCTGCCTCTGCCTCTGTCTCTGTTTCACTTTCCGCTCTGCATTCAGTTTTTTTTTTCTGGCCAAAAAAGTGTTTACCTGTTACCTTCGCTGCTTCTGCTGCTGCTGCTCCATTGCAAACTTGCCAATTGTTATGTTTTGTGGCGTCTAGTCGCTTCACGTCGCGTCGTGTTGTATAGCGTCGCCTAGACTGTTACAGTGGGTGGGCACTGAGAAGCGACTAACATTTATGCTACAAGAATTTAATAATAATTTTAGCAATTTCGCAACCTTACAACTTGGCACTGTCGACGACAGCAGCAGCAGCAGCAGCAGCAGTAGTAGTAGTGGCAGCTCGTTGAGTCAGCAAACCAATATGTATACCCTGTAAATAGAGCAACACTCATGCGTTACATAGAAAGCAACGTTTACAAAAATTTAAAAATTTAATCAAATTAATAAATCTCTTTATTTAATTTATAAAAATTTTATTACATTTTTCAATATTTTTTTTTAGTTAAATTTTGCAAATATTTTTTAGTAAAATTTTAGAAAATTTTTTTTATTCAAAAAAAATATTAAATTTATTATTAAAAATAAAAATTTTTAAAATTTTCTAAAATTGGCATGTAATTTTATTTTCAATATTATTTTAGTGAATATTTGCAAAAAAAAAAATTTTAATTAAATTTTTTAAATATTTTTCAGAAATTTTAGAAATTGTTTTTTAATTCTAAAAAAAAATATTTACAAATATATATTAAAAATTTTTTTTAAAATTTTCTACAATTTGCATGTTATTTAATTTTCAATATTTTTAGTGAATATTTGCAAAAAAAAAATTTTAACAAATTTTTAAATTTTTTAAATATTTTTCAGTAAAATTTTAGAATTTTTTTTAATTCCAAAAAAAATATTTAAAATTATTTATTAAAAAAAAATTTTTAAATTTTCTACAATTTGCATGTAATTTAATTTTCAATATTTTTTTAGTGAATATTTGCAAAAAAAAAATTTAAATTAAATTTTTTAAATATTTTTCAGTAAAATTTTACAAATTTTTTTAAATTCTAAAAAGAATATTTAAAATTATTTATAAAAATTTTTTTTAAAATTTGTTATAATTTGCATGTAATTTAATTTCAATGTTTTTTTAGTAAAAATATTTTTCAGAAATTTTAGAAATTGTTTTTTAATTCTAAAAAAAATATTTTAAATTATTTGTTAAAAAAAAAATAAAATTTTATACAATTTGCATGTAATTTATTTTTAAATTATTTTTTTTAGTGAATATTTCCAAAAAAAAAAAAAATTAATTAAATTAATTTTTAATAAATAAAAATGTTTCCTAATTTTCTAAAATTTTTAAATAATTTAATTTTTTATACTCAAAATTTATGTTTTTTCTTTAAAAAAAATCAATGCTTAACAATTAATATTATTAATAAAATTTAATGAGAATAATATCCTTAAAAAATTAAAAAAAAAAAAATATGCACAAACTACCCGAAATACCAGAAACTTCGAATATAACAATTTTCTCAATTACAGGGTATTTCATAGCATATAACAAAAAAATATTTCACAGTTGCCTTGACACTTTCACCTAAAATACAATTTACAGAGTATCATTTAGTCACATAATATAGAGAAAATTTCACAGCTGGCATTTGCCTTGGCGCGCTCTGGGCGTTGCATTTGACACGCCCAGTTAAAGCGCACCACAAAAAAAACACAAATACAAATACAAACATAAACAAACATTGAAAAATTATAAAAGAAAAAAAAGAGGGCAAAACTCTGCGCACAAATATTGCGAAGATCAAAGCATATTAATAAATTGAATCGACTGTGCAGATGATGATGAAGATGATGAAGATGATGATGATGCAGATGATGATGATGATGATGCTGATGGTCACATGCGCAAGCATGTTGCGGGGGCTTTTGAGCTGAGTTACAATTCTGATTGCAATTGAAATTGAAATTGAAATTGAAACTGAAAACTCATTAAAATTGTATTGCAATGCCAACAAGTGTATAATTTAAATGCGACACATTAACCTTTAGCCAAGCAGCTGAAGACGTAGACAGAGACAGAGAAGGCGACTACGACTGCTAGAATTGTGAGTGAAACCGGAACAACAGCGGGATACGCGCAAATTATTCTGCAACAGTTGAAATCATTTTGCATCGCATAACATCGCATCGCAACGGATCAGTTTCAGTTTTAGATTTCTATTTCAATCAATTAGCTAAAAACATTGGCAAGATGAACGAAGAACAAATTGGCCTAATGGCAACACAGCGACAAAGACAAGACGTGATGAGACGAGACGACCAAATGTCAAATTCAAGCTTCAACTTTATGACCAAAAACTATTAATAATACTCACACAGAGCTCCCACCTGTACCAGCTCCTCTTCCTCTCTCTCTCTCTCTCTTTCTATCTCTCTATTATACTGCTGGCACCGTGGGAGGTGTGTACAAACTCTGACTGCAATACAATTTGTCTAGTTCGCCTTCTCTTTCTCTCTGTCTCTCTCTCTAACTTTGCAGCCAGATTCATCATTTCTCATTGTCAAAGCTTGCGCTGCGTCTTGTTTATGCTGTAATAGATTTTAAACATGAAACTCAAATATTTCAAAGGTGTTGAAAAACTGGTATAAAAAAAAATGTTAAAAAAAAAATTATAAATAAAAAAAAAATTATATTAATATTTATTTACGCAATATTGTAATGCAATTTTATTGACTTGAACTATATTTAATAATAAAAATCTTGCACTATCAAATGTCATAAAGTGCTATAAGTGCATAATAATGCTAAACTAGTCTTAAGATTGTCTGTCTGTCTGTCTTTAAGTTACTTAGATTGAAGATCAACACAGCGATAAGTTTATGCTATTGAATCCGGCTTATGAATTTTAGCTTTCAGATGATAGTGAAAGTAGTCAACATCTTAAAGATGACAAATTGAAGGTCAATTTACTTACTATACTTACTATGCACACATCAATTAGTTAGTTGGCTTAACTAAAACTAAAGCTTAATAAAAAAAATATTTGATTTTTATTTTATTTTTTTTTATTTTGTTGATGGTAACGAACAAGCAAAAGATACAAATTCATTGTTTTATATTTACATAATTATCGCATTTAAAGCAAAATCAAAACAAATTGTTTAACATTTTTTTTTTTTTTTTTTTTTAAATTTTGTAATTTTATTTGTTGTTGTTGTTGTTTCCCACATTTTGTTAGCTTAACTATTTGTAATGCATATTTGTCTTTTGGTCAAAAAAAAAAAAAAAATGTTGGTCAGTTGTCAGTGAAATTTATTCAAATTTCAAACGTGAGCTCTTATTTCTGTTGTTGTTGTTGTTGCTGTTGGTTGATCGTGCGCTCAAGAGTTTTGGCTTTGAAAAGCCGTTGAACAAATTATTATTTGTAAAATGACCTAAGGGAATTTTACATTCGATTTTGTAATATTTATTTTAATTTAATTTATGCATTTGTATATAATTAAATTAATTAATTAATTATATAGTTGAATATTTAATAGCAGCAGCTAAAATGTTGCGCATAGCTAAGTTGTTGTAGCCGAACCAGCAGTAAACTAAATGAAATATTTTATGCAGCATACTTTTGCGCGCAACTAAAAAATTGCATAAACTGCATAGCATACTTTTAGGCAGTGGCATATATTTATTAGTTAAATGAAATCCTTAGTTAAATGCTTTAACTTAAACTAAGTTTTAGCTGCTAAATAATATAATAAAAATATAATAAATAAAAAAAATATTTATCATATTATAAATAATTTTGGCTATGCTTATGATCAATAATAATAATAAAAAAAACACTGCTCTGACCTCAGCGCTGACTTCAGAATGAGAAAAACCTCAATAAAAAAAAAAAAAAAAAATTAACATATGCAATTAGGCAACGAAGTGTACATGATTCTAGGTATGTTCAACTTATAATAATAATTATAAAAAAAAAAAAAAAGAATGTGAAAATTGCATTAACATCCAGCAGTTAAACCAGGGCAGGGCAGGGCAAAGCAAGGCAAATCTTGTTATGACTTATGGCAATTGTAACAACGACGACGCCTCAAAACTGAAACGATGACGATGACGACGTCAGATGACAAATGATGAACTGAATATGTCTGACAAGGAACAACAATGGATCAGTTTTATTATCTTTATCTATGAAAATTGCATCTTGTAGTTAATGAATAGATAATCTTTTAGACTTTTACATTAATCTATCTCACTTTATGTGCTCGGTCACCTTGACCATTGTATGAGGGGAGTGGAAAAAGAGGGCAGCAAGTAAGATAGAAAGAAAAATGTTGCGTATACGCCCCACTAGCACCAAAAATCGCCAGCACATAACTCACATAAACACCTCAAGAACAAAAGGCCAAGAGTTGGAGCAAAAAAAAAAAAATGTTTATTGGATTTGCATATAAGTTTGCTTGGCGATGTATGTACGTAAGTGATGCATGCAACATCATAAATAAGTATGCAACGCTGCTTGTGGCAACTACTAGACAATAGTAACAAAACAAAAATTTGTTTGTCCTTCTGTCAATGGCCAATAAAAAACCAATAAAGCTGCCAACGAAGCCAAGTTTGCTGTTAACACGATTCGCATATGCGACTCATAGATAAATAACAGTGCAACAACAACAACAACAACAGGTAGCTGCAATGAACAAGATCAAAATCAAGATCGCTGCCAGATCACGGCAGATGCTTAGATACAAGTAGCAAGTGGCAAGAACACAGGAAGCGTGTTTGCCGCGTGCTGGTGAGTGGGGGGAGGGGGGACGGGGGACGAAATGCATCGCTGCAAGATTCTTATGATCGAGCTGCGCTTTAGGGCTACCAACTGTTGAGCTTCGTTGACTTGGCAGCCAGAGTCGGAACTGACGTATAAATAGAACTAAATCTCACTGCTGCAGTTGCAGTCGTTGCACGCCAATCGGCAAGTTCAAGTGGTAGAAGCAGCAGCAGCAGTAGCATCAGCATCAACAACTACAACTCTTCAATCAAAATTCGCTGTGAAAGTGAAACATCAGATTTATCGAGCGTGTAATTTGTTAAACGTTTTTTTTTTTGTCTATTTCTATTTTTGTTGTTTTGCATTGTGCGATTTATGACAAAGTTGTCGACAGCTTAAATGCCTATGAAGTGCAACAGTGTGCGGCAACAGTTGCAGTTGCGTTCTCTTAACATGCAGTTAAATTGCTTTATTTCTCATCTTGTCATATGCCTGATGATATTGAGCACTTGTCATGCTCAGTTGCCCAGTGCACCATTTCAACCAACAACGGTATTTCAACAGCAACAGCAACAGCAGCCACGACCACAAGGATTACAGCAGACGCCATTTCAGGCACAACGACAACGGCAACAACAGCAGCAATTACCAGGACAAGGTCTATTTCCGGCACAAGGCAATCCATTAAATCCGCTATCACCATTAGCAGCACCAATAACACCGTTAGGCGCTGCCGTGCAGAATCCTTATCGTTATAGCCAACAGTATGGACAGCAGAATTATGTGCCAATTACAGCATATCAGAATGATTTGAATCTTGATGGAAGTTTCTCTTATGGCTATGCTGCTGCAGATGGTACTACGGCACAGGCGCAGGGCTATGTTAAGAATCTGGGTTATGGTGAAGGTGTTGAAGCGCAGGTAAGTTGTGGGAATGAGGGAAACTTACAGTTGAACATATTTTGTGTGGCATACTTTCAGCCTGCACTTTTGACTAGTCAATGCAAATGTTGATATTTTATGTAGCATACTTTTAAGCTGCCAATTAATTGCATTGCGCTTGCACTGCCCACAGAATTTCGTTATTTTAAATAGCATACTTTCGCGCTTGCGCTTATTTATTATATTTCATTCATTTGCAGGTCATACAAGGCTCATATTCATATACATCGCCAGAGGGCACGCCCATCACAGTACGTTATATAGCCGATGAGAATGGCTTTCGTGCCGAGGGCACTGGTATACCGACCACGCCCCAATATTTTGTAGGCGCACAGCCATATCAGCAGGGTATACTTAATCCAAATTTAAATCCATATCAAACGCCATATAGACAATTGCCACCGCCGACAGGAGCATTTCGTCCAGTACCAGGGCAACAATTGACACCGCTGCAACAGCAACAGCAGCAGCAGCAACAACAACAACAACAGCAACGTAACTTTCAAAATTCAGGGCAATATCAACCAGAGCAAGCATTTAATACATTGAACTCTGGAAATTTACCAGCACAATATGCTGGACAATTTGGTCAACAGCTTGGAAATAATCTAACGCCACAGCAGCAGCAGCAACAGCAACAACAACAGCAGCAGCAACAGCAACAAGCACAACAGAATCTGACACCGCAACAGCAGCAGCAGAAAAATCAACAAAATGAACAGCAACAACAAGCTTTGATCACACAACAATTGCGAGGCAGACCAAATCAACTTGTCGATCCCTATGGCTATAATCAATATAATAGACGCTTCAAGAAGTCATCGATGAATATCTAAATCTAGCTTTAAGTCAATATTTGTATTGTTTCAATTCTACATGAAATTAATTACGAATTAGTCGCATTAGTCGCATTCAAATGCATGAAATACATGCGCATAAAAAATCCAACACCTGAAAATTGTTTTTATTACAATTCTAGGGAAGATCATAAAAAACACATTACAGTTATCGATGCCACTAGAAACATTTATTATAAATTCGAAAACATGCCTTAATCTCTTTCCACACAACTTATAAATAATTCACAATTTTCAACATTTTTTTGGAGAAACTTATATAAATACACTATATAAATTAATACAATTGAACCATTGGCTGATCCTCGAGTATTTGTTGCGGCAGAATGCGTTGCATTGAGGTTTGCTTCTATCCTTTTCTAGCAGGTATCTAATAGCTGTAACCGGTCTGTGGATCAAATTCACCATTGCCACGTCCACCACCAGCCGCGGGAGGAATGTATTGTGAGCCTGGACCACCAGCGCCGCCACCGGCACCACCACGACCAGCAGCACCGCCGAATCCACCAGCACCACCTGCACCGCCTCCTCCGCCAGCACCACCTCCTCGACCGGCACCGCCACCGAAGCCTCCGGCGCCACCTGCACCACCACCGAAACCTCCGGCGCCGCCAGCACCACCTCCCGCTCCACCGCCTGCACCACCGTGGCCGGCACCACCACCTCGTCCACCAGCGCCTGCTCCGCCACCAAATCCTCCAGCACCACCTGCTCCTCCAGCGCCTCCGCCTCGGCCGGCACCGCCTCCGTAACCGCCAGCACCAGCACCACCGGCTCCTCCTGCACCACCGGCACCACCTCCGCGACCGGCACCACCACCAAAACCTCCAGCTCCACCTGCACCACCACCGAATCCTCCAGCACCACCAGCTCCACCGCCTCGACCGCCGGCACCACCAGCTCCTGCACCTCCTCCAAAGCCACCGGCACCACCAAATCCACCAGCACCACCAGCGCCTCCTGCTCCAGCGCCACCACCACGTCCGGCACCACCGCCGAATCCACCAGCACCGGCACCACCAGCTCCACCACCGAATCCTCCAGCACCACCAGCTCCTCCAGCGCCTCCGCCTCGGCCGGCACCGCCACCATAACCACCTGCTCCACCAGCGCCGCCTCCAGCACCACCATGTCCTGCACCACCACCGAAACCACCTGCACCACCTCGTCCAGCGCCACCACCAAATCCACCGGCACCACCAGCGCCTCCTCCAGCTCCAGCGCCACCGAATCCTCCGGCACCTCCAGCACCACCACCTCGACCGCCGGCACCACCAGCTCCTGCACCACCACCATATCCTCCACTTCCTGCACCGCCGGCACCACCACCATATCCACCACCTCCAGCGCCACCTGCGCCTCCACCAAATCCAGCACCACCGCCGCCTCCTGCACCGCCACCACGTCCACCACCACCTCCATATCCTCCGGCTCCGCCAGCACCGCCTCCAGCGCCTGCACCACCACTGAAGCCGCCTCCTGGCAGTGGATTAATGCCCTGTGCTGCCAATGCCTTGGCTATGGCCTCTGGAATGGGTGGTGGAGTGGGAAGTGCTGCACCCGAGGGCACAAATCCGTTCTCATCAGCAGTATATGAAATCTCAACGACTTCTCCCTCAGGATTAGTGTACGAGTAGGAGCCCATCACTGAGGGAATCTGATTCTCTGAACCAGGATTCTTCAAAGTGCCTTCCTCTTGTGCCTTGATGCCATTGCCAGTCTCATAGCTAAAGCGATAATTGCCATCGCCATCATTCTCATTCACATAGGATAAGATGGGAATTGGTGGTCCCGAGGGTGATGCTGGACCTGATGGTGGGCGTGGCGCTGATGGTGGACCGGGCGCAATGGGTCGACTAGGTCCTCCACCACCTGAGAAACCGCCTAAACCATTATTAATTCCGCCCAATCCATTGTTGCCACCTCCAAAGCCACCGCCCGGTCCCTGTAGTCCACCACCAACACCACCGCCTGCACTTGCTGCATTCGCTGGCGGCGGTAAATATTTGTTGTCTAGACGTGCTGCCTGCGTCAGCGACAGCGACAACAGCGTCACCAGCAGAGTCTGCAACAAAAAAAGAAAAAAAAGATAATCAAAATAGAGTTAGACATTTGGCATTACTAATTTATGCGCAACATTCGATGTTGCAGCTACAGCAGTGCCACAGCATTGCAATAGCAACGATGCGAGCTAAGCACACAGCATACAGCACTCCCCCAAAAACATGATGCCACATCATGATGCACGCTTTGCCCAGAGGGCGGCGTCTTGCATTAAGTTCCCATTTTAATAGTGCTTAAATTTTAAAGAGCTCTTCAAGAAGACTTTAGAGTATTATGTAATATGATATCTTTAAACTATATCTCTCTCTCTCTGTCTCTGCAAGACTCTCTGGGGTATTTTTAAGGTCTGCTGCTCAGAATTTGACTTTGAATTTATAGCAAAAAAAAAAAAATGTAAAAAAAACAAAAATTGAAAGTGCAAGAAATGTTGAGAGCTGCTGAGAGTCTACTCAACACTTAGAAAAAAAAAATGTGATTGCAATTTTACTGAAGCTAATTAAATAAAAAAATATATATAAAAAAATTTAAATTTTCAATATTTAAAAAATTAATATAGAAAAAAAATTAATATAGAAAAAAATTGAAACAAAAATAAAAATAAATAAAAAAAAATAAATTAAATTAAAACTAATAAATAAGAGGAATAAAAAAATAAATAAATAAATAAAAATAAAATTTAATTTAAAATAAAATTAATAAAACCTTAGATATTTTTCAATAATTAATATTTTAAAATATTATTTATAGCAAAAAAAAAATATATAAAAAAGCAAAAATTGAAAGTGCAAGAAATGCTGAGAGCTGAGAGTCTACTCTACACTTAGAAAAAAAAATGTGATTTAAATTTTACTGAAGCTAATTAAATAAAAAAATATATATTAAAAAATTTATATTTTCAATATTTAAAAAATTAATATAGAAAAAAATAGATATTAAAATAAAAATAAATAAAAATAAAAATAAAATTAAAACTAATAAAAAAGAGAAATAAAAAAAATAAATAATAAATAAAAATAAAATAAAATTAAGAATAATAAATCATAAATATAAAAAAATAATAAAAAAAAAAATAATAAAAAAAAAATAAAAAAAAAATTAAATTAATAAAACCTTACATATTCATCAATAATTAATATTAAAAAAAAAAAATTACTAAGATTTTGTAATATAAAAAAAAGATTTTGTAAATTTTATTAAAATATAAAATTTAAAAAAAATTGAATAAAAACTAAAGAGAAATGAAAAACGAGAATGAAAATTCTAAAGTCGATTAAGAATATATATATAATTATATATATATTTTCTTGAAGTTATTATCCACGCCTACTTCAGTGTGACAAACGCTAACATAAAACTAATATAACTACATTTGCGCAAGAGTATAAAAATGTCAAGCAAAAATCTTTCTCTCTCTCATGACATTTTCTAGTCGCATGCTCTAAAAACGGCAATAAAAAAAAAAAGTTTTGTTGGCAAACAAAAGCAGCAATAGAACGATAATAGTAGCAACAACTGACAGCAACAATAACAACAACAACAACAACTTGTATTTAAGCTTAATGTCAAAATAATATAAAATGCGAAAAAAAAAAAACAAAAATGTTGCGCAGATTGAGTTTATGGCAATTCTTTGGTTTATGCTCATGAATCATAGATTCACCCGCTGACAGCTTATGCTAAACATGGCAGCTGACAATAGCAGCAACAGCAGTAACAATAGCAACAGGTAGCTGCAGCTTTATGAATGAATTACGCGGCGTATACATAATAAATGTAAAGTTGAACGAAAATATTTTGAGCTCAAAATAAAAATATCAGCAGCAGCAAAAAAAAATCAAAAATAAAAAAATGTTGGCACGTTTTTTTAATGATGCTCTTAATATTGTTGTAGCTATTCTTGTTGTTGTTGTAGATGTTGTTGTTGTTGTTGTTGTTGCTGCGGCTTTTAATGCTAAAGACAACTATTAAGACTATCGATGGCAGCAAGTTAATGCTGCTGCTATTGCTGCTGCTGCCTGCTGTTGCTGCTATTGCTGCTGACTGTTACTGCTGCTGCTGACTGCTGCTGCTGCCTGCTGCCTTCTGCTATTGCTGCTGCTGCTGCTGCTGCTGCTGCTGCTGCCTGCTGCTGCTGCCTGCTGCATATCATTTGGCAATATCATTTGGCAAACCTTACAACAGGCGTTTATTGGCAGGCAGCCTGGCGACGAACTCTGATATTTTAATGGATGCGCCTGGGAGTTGCGGCAAGTTGCAAGTTGTTGTTGTTGTAGCAGCAACTGCAGCAACAGTAACAGCGTGTGAACGTACGTTTCCACAATTGGCAAAACACATAGAAGGTTAAATAAACGTTTTAGTGGCAAGTGTGGCAAGTGCGGCAAAACGGCAATTGGCAGCAAAACAGCTGCCACAGCAATCGCATCGAACGCCAAGTGTCAAGTTGAAGTTTAAAACATTTTGTTAATTGGCCGCAGACATAACAACTTTATATATATAGACAGTGCATAGCGCATCAATCATGTGGCAAGATGTAACATGCAGCTTATGCGACTTGCCACTTACATGTTTCAGTCAGTTGTTAGCTGAGAGTTGCTACGTGCAAGAAAACGTCAAAAAAATATTTGACATTTAAACGTCTGGCTGCGTCATCAGGCTGGCTACAGCTGTGGCATGCAACGCCTGCGCCCATGGGCAGCCAATGGACGCTTCGTTTCGCATAGAGATCGTGACCAGATGCTGCTACGCTAGCGAATAATCGAATAATCGAATAATTGTTCAATGTTTATACAGAAAAACTGCTCTTCATCTGCTGTTGCTGCCATTGCTGCCACTGCTGCTGCTGCTGCTGTTGCTGCTGCTGTTGCTGTTGTTGCTTGCAGTGGGTGGCAAAGGAGGCGGAGTAGCAGCAGCAGCAGCAGCAGGAAGCTATAGATGCTGCTTGTTAATTGTATTTGCCACAAATATAATTGTGGCAATTGCAAATGGGCTGACAATTGGGTCGCTGCTTTTCGATAGTGGGCGTGGCTATGTGATAAGGAGGCGGAGGCGTGCACGATGCAATTGTTGCTGCTGCTGTTGCCGATGTTGTTGCTGTTGGGCAACTTTGCGTGTTTGCTGCAGCTTCTTTGGCCAGATCTTTCATCAAACTCTGTGTCTGAGACTAAATCGCAGTCGCAGTTGCAGCCACAATCGATGCTGCAGCCGTAGACAGAGCTAAGCAGATGCTTTTGGGCTTTATTTTCATTTTCATTTTTGTTTTTTTTTTTTTGGCTTTTGTTTTCATTGCATTTTTAATGATGTTTTAATTTATGCGTTTTACTGTTTTGCCGCTGGCATGCAACATGTTGCTGCAACAGACTAGACGATGTCTATGTGTAGTTTTTTTTATTTTTCTTAGCATTGCGTGCGTCGCCATAGAACGGAAATAATGCGAATTATTTTACACTTAATTGGCAAATATTGAAGATGATTTCGTAATCTTAACTCAAGTGTCGATCTTGCATCTGTATATATATATATCTCTCTCTCTCTCTCTCTCACACACACACACACACACAAAGTATATATGAGAATATTTTGTCTCTGTGTGAACATAAGCTTCTTTTATTTAACAGTTAATTGCATGCATTAAAATTTTTATGATTGAAAATCTGGCAAAAAAACAAAAAAAAAACTGAACAGGTGTCGATTTATTTCTTGTCTCTATAATTATTATTATTCTTTTATTATAATGCATTCAGTAAATTGAAGTATTATTAAAATAAACTAAACATTTTTATATGCTACAGTTCAAAAGGTCTTGATTATTAACAGTTATGTTTCTCATTAAAATATTATGCAAGTTTAAGATTATGGCAACGGCTTTAAATTTATCCATTAAAATTGTGATGATAGTATAACAATTATTGCAGTATAACAGTTAGCAAAATATATAGAAGAATATAACAATTATAGAAAAGTATAAAAATATTATGACGAGAACAGTATAACAGTAAGAGGAGTATAACAGCTAGAAGAGTATAACAGTATAAATAAATAAATATTATGACGAGAACAGTATAACAGTAAGAGGAGTATAACAGTTAGAAGAGTATAACAGTATAACAGTAAGAAGAGTATAACAGTTAGAAGAGTACAACAGTATAACAGTTAAAAAAGTATAACATTTAGAAAAATATAATAACGACAGCAATAATAAAAGAATATAACAGTTAAAAAATTATAACAGTATAACAGTTATTTTAAAACATTTAGTAGAGCATAACTTTGTCAAAAGTATAACAGTTAGAATAATAAAACAGATAGAGCTTTAAAACTATAGATCAATTATTGCTGTCTTAACAGTTTAAACAGTATAACAGTTGTAGAAATGTTAGAGCTAAACCAAGGCAGATGTACGTATGCAGCAGAAATAGTATTCTGACAGTTAAAATATTAAAGATATTTTATAATTAAAAAAAATTAACTGATATATAACAGTTATAACAGTATAACAGTTATAACAGTTATAACAGTTATAACAGTATAACAGTTATAACAGTATAACAGTTATAACAGTATAACAGTTATAACAGTATAACAGTTATAACAGTTATAACAGTTATAACAGTATAACAGTTATAACAGTTGTACAGTATAAGTATATATACAGCTGTACAGCAGGACTGCCAATAGAGTCTATTACTTTTAACGGTATAACAGTTCTAACAGCAGCCTGTATAACAATTAGCAGTATAACAGCTTTAGCAGAATATTCGCAAGCAAAGGATATAATATATTATAACAGTTATATACGCTACATAAATAAAATATTACATCTTTATAAAACTGTTATACAGAATGAACTTTAACAGATCCTATCAACAACTGTTGCTATATAGACAAGATCAAAATTGTTTACTATATATTTGTTATATTCTATGCTTATGAGTTTTGCTTAGACAGCTGTAAAAATTTCTCATAATTATTATTCATAATTCATAATAATTAATAATTATTTATAAATTCAAATAATTTTTTTTTTTTTTTTGATTTTTAACTCCGTTTCGCTAGAGAATCGTGCGACTATATAATAATTATAATACTCACCAACTTGAGTTTCATTTCCGTTTTGTTGTTATTTAAATGCAATTGAATTTAAGTACGACACTTGAACACACACAGACACACACACACACTCACATATACACACAAAAAGCACACAAAATAAAGAGATCACAATAAATTGTTCTTGTATTTATTATTGTATTATTATTGTTGTTGTTGTCTGATCTATAGAATCCTTGGTAGCTGACAACGTTATAAAGGGTTTGCTTTTTTTGGTCAAGTTCTGTTCGCGTCCGAGTTGTGGCCTCGTCTATTGTCACGGAACTTGTGTGCCGATCGCAACTGAAGCTCAACAGCTTTATATAGAAATGCATTTCATGATCGGCAAGATCGGCGCTAAATGCAATCGAATGGAATGGAATGGAATGAACGAAAATGCTGAGCGGATCGGTAAATTGCTGGATTGCTTGTTGTTTTTGCATGGCGCTGAGATTTTGATTTTTTATGGCATTTATTGCAAATGTGTGTAGACTTTATTTTGCATGTGTGTTTGTGTACTTGTTGGGCTGCTGCTGCTGCTGCTGCTGTTGCAGCTGGCAAAAACAATTGCATGCCAAAAGGGAGACAGACACGACAGCAACAACAGCAGCAGCAGCATTGCCATTGTTGTATGTTGGCGTATTTTACTCAATGCTGCGCAGCTAGATCAACAGCACTGCGCTCTCACACTGCGCACAGCACTCTCCGCGCATTGCTCTCAGCACACAGCATTACATACTCTGCACTCTTCACTCTGCACTCTGCATACTGCACACTGCACACTGCACACTGCACTCTTCACACTGCACTGCCCTGCACACTCTCTTGCATATACTCACCACTCCACCACACAGCACTCACCTCTCTCGCTCTTACTGCTTGCTACTTGCTGCTTTGGCTCATCTTCACAGCTGACAGCTGTGTGCTCGTAAATTGAAAGCCAATCGAAGCTGAACGCTTGAACGCTGCCTCAATGCTTGATGCTCCTGTAGTGTTTCGCCCTCTGCCGCTCTGCTCAGCAACTGAACAGCAGCCCTTGTGCTTTAGCACGTTTACCAAAACAATTTCAATGCGCTTGCAATACGAATTGGCAATTGGTGAATTGCAAATTTGCAATTTTGACGGCAAGAATTTCACAGCTTAACAACAGAAAAACAGCTTCATTATGAAACGGATGTCGATAAATCTTATCGATAAACTGGCCCTATGAAGCATGCAAAAATAACAAGAGAGGGAGACAGACAGAGACAGACAGAGAGAGTGAAAGAGACTGTATGAGAGTAAGTGAATTTAGCATTTGTTGACCTTTTCATAAATATAGCATAAGCATATCCAGAGGCGTGCAAGTTCCTAAACTGTTATACTGCGCTCTCTTTTTCTCTCCCTCCCCCCAGTTATTGGCTAACAAATTGCGCAAAATTCAAAATTGGGCAAGCAACAAGAGTTGAGTAAAATACAAAAACAACCAAGAAAAAAAAGGGCAGTTGCACTCGAATTTTATTTGGTTTTTTTTTTGGTTTGCTTTGGCGACGACTTGTCATTTTAGTTATTTATTTATTTTTTTCTCAACTTTTTTTCATTTGCTGCTGCGATGGCAATGGCCAAGTGCAGTTTTAATGTCTAAGAAGATGAAAAAGAAGTAAAAGAAGCTTAAACAGCAGACCGACACACACACACACACACACAGACACATAACACTAACTGTAAACATAGCTTTGCTTTCCGTGCATGTGACATTTGAAGAATTGTTAGTTATTATTTATTTTTATTTATTTTTTTTTTTTCGTAGTAGTTTTTTTTTTTCTTGTGATTTAGAAAGGCAAAAAAGTTGGCAGCAAAACAATTGAAGACGAGCAGCTTCAATATTGTATGTTGTCAACTTACAAAAATTTCGATAGATTTTGTAGTTGAGTTTTTTTTTTTTTTTGTACATTTGTCGTGCAATTTTGACATATACGTGAAGCAGTTGCGGCAGTTGCAAGTGTTGGGGTGTATAAGTTTTGTTAAGAAATAAACGCAGCTTCAATTAGTAGCAACAACTTATAGTTGTGCATACCCTGTATACCCTAACTGTACTTCACACTCATTCACGCCCAAACGTTTTTGGCCAATATATATTTATTTTTTCTTTATTATTTTGTGCTTGCTTCATTGAAGCTTTTGCAGCCCAGCTGTGCTAGCAGAAGGTCAGCCATGTGGCAAAAGGAATGTGCACGCACCAAACAAACACACACACACAGACATACAGACACAAATTGCAAGTTGCAATGATGCGTATGCGTGATATATGTAGTTAGCGTTAATCATACGCCACATTGGCCTTGCCAAATTTACACAAAATTAGCACATAAATTGAAATTTATAACTTTGCATTAAACTAAAAAAAAAAAAAAAAGGAAACAATACTTAAAGCTAGACAACTATCGATAGATATCAATCGTTGATATTCAATTATAATTGATGCTTGCGGACTTCAATTAAGCCGAACGTCGCGTCGCATCGCGTCGCAAGGCATCGCGTCATTGTGACTCACAACTGTGATGCAATTGCAAGTGTTTGCCGCATGCTACATACGTATATGTATATGTTAAATGTATATAAATATATTTATATAAATTTTTTTTTTTATTTTCTAGCATTTTGTTTTTGTTTTGTTTCTTTGGGTTTTCCTCAAGCAGCACATTTAACAGTTCCTGTTTTCTAATTAATAGATTATTATTTTTAGTTACAACTAAATTATTTTCATTGACATAATCAACTGTCAATCTGAAACGGATTAAGAATCAAGTTTCAGTATATCTATATAATATATTTGTGTGTGTGTTTTTTTTTATATATATTTTGAGAGAGTGTTTACGTATGTTTGTATGTATTTTGTATGTGTTTGTGTGTGTTTGTGTGTAAATTTTTTATTATGACACTTGTTAAAACATCATAGAAAAATCATAGAAATTTATAGTTAGCATGGATGTATATATATATATTAGCTATGGATATATAAGATATATAAGATATGTATATATCTTTTGTTAGTTCCAATTTCTAGTCTTCTATATAAATTGTTTATTCGCCAGTCATCATTTCCATGAATTCTGCAAGTGAGAAAAATAAGAATTGTTTGTGATAAATGAACATGAATCAAAAAGCCAAAAGATATATACAATAAAAAAAAATGAAAAATATCAGTCTAAGAATTAGCTATAAATAGAAAAGCGTCAGCATCGCATGGCAAGGGCAAATCGCATTGTTCTAGTTCTCCTGCTGCTGCTGCTGCTGCTTTTGCTTATTCTTCTATTACTACTTTGTGGGCGTTGATCAGCTTTGGATTATGATTAATGCCAAAGAACTGTATAGAACAGTAAATGAAGAACTGGCGCTGTGTCGCTGGCAGCAGGCAGATATGCCGCCGCATAATGTCGCCATGAACGTTTTTTGTTTTTTTGGTATTGGCAGCAAGCCAAAGTGTTGACGTTATGTCATTTTTTTTTCTACTTTTGACAGATGCGCCAAACGCTAATTGGTCAAGTTGGCCATAAAAAGACAGAGCGACAGACAGACAGACAGACATTCAGACTGTTGAAGAGATCGAGTGTCTATAAGTCAAAGCAATAGGCAGAGAGACTGACAGACAGATTTGTTGAAGAGAAGGACGGATGAAATAGACTAACGAAGAGATCAATAAACTGAACAACAGGAAGACTAAAAGGGGGACCAGCAGGAAGACTAATGGGGAGATTAACAGAAAGACCAAGCGGATGAGTAACAGGAAGATTAACAGGGAAACCTACAGTTAGATCGACAGAGAGACAGACGAGTGGGTAGTCTGTAAGTCAGACCAACAGGGAGGTCAATAGGGTGACCAGCTGACAGACTAACAGGAAGATGAGCAGGAAGACCAACCAGATGACTAACAGGGAGACAAACAGAGAAACCTACAGATAGATCAACAGAAAGTCAGACCAACAGGGAGGTCAATAGGGTGACCAGCTGACAGACAAACAGAGAGACGAGCAGGAAGACCAGCCGGATAACTAACAGGAAGATCAACAGGGAGACCTACAGATCAACAGAAAGACAGACCAACAGGGAGGCCAATAGGGTGACCAGCTGACAGACTAACAGGAAGATGAGCAGGAAGACCAGCCGGATGACTAACAGGGACACCAACAGTGAGACCTACAGATAGATCGACAGAAAGACAGACGAGTCAGTAGTCTATAAGTCAGACCAACAGGGAGGCTAATAGGTTGACCAGCTGACAGACTAACAGGAAGATGAGCAGGTAGACCAACCAGATGACTAAGAGGGACACCAACAGATAGATCAACAGAAAGACAGACCAACAGAGAGCCCAATAGGGTGACCAGCTGACACACTAATAGGTAAACCAACTGGAGGACCAATAGGGACACTAATAGGAATGCCAACAGACATACAGATAGATCAACAGACAACCAAATTTATATATTACTTACCATCGAAATCAACAGTGCCAGAGCCGTCAGAATCAATTTCTTCAATCATAATGTCCAATTCCTCATCGGTCAATTGATCATCCAATTCACGTAGAATTTCACGCAAGCAAGATGTTGGAATATAACCATTGCCCTGTTTATCATAAAGACGGAAAGCTTCACGCAATTCCTTTTGCATGGCTTCATCATCTTCCTCAACAATAAATTTGGCGGCCAATTGTACGAATTCCTCAAATTCCAAGCGACCAGATTCTAAATAATAAATAATTCAAAAAATTAAATGATATGACAAAATAAAATGAAATGAATTAAAGCTAAATACTTACTATCCTCATCGACCTCATCGATCAATTCCTCCAGAATTTGTCTGTCAAAGGGTTGACCCATAAGACGAAGAATATCGGCAACCATTTCAATAGAAATGCTGCCAGTTTTCTGATGATCGAAGCTGTTGAATGCCTTCTGGAGGACAGCAATCTGCTCAGGGGTCAGATCTTCATCCTGTAAATATGATAAAACAACATTTTTTTTTTTTTATTTATTATTTGATTAAAAAAATTGTAATTCAAATTTAATTAAAATGCTAACAATGTTATCCATGTTGCTTGAGAGTATTGTCTGCTGCTATTGTTCTTCACCAGAAAGATTACGGCTAACGACTGAATTAGTTCCTTAACTCTTCGATATCTTCAAAGCGAACATATTTCCACAGTCACACACACACAGTCACACACACATATATATGTACACTGTGATGCTGCATTCCAAAAGTAACAAGCTAATTTATGGTTTTCAACAGCATTTCGAAAATAAAACCAAGCAAAATAAACAACAAAACAAACACACACTCACACACACACACACACACGTACAAGTATACCTATAAACCTATATACACACATACACATACACACACTCACGCACACACTTACTTGCTTATAGAAATTTCTCAAAATTTTATTTCATTTTTGAAAAGCACTGTAAAAGCATTAAGCATTTGGCCAAATTGTTGCTACCTCTGCTGCCACTACCTCTGCCTCTGCCACTGCCACTGCCACTGTCTCTGTTTCCGTTTTTGTGATATCTTGGTATTAGTGTTGGCCAACAATAAGAGCAGTAGATCATACTTATATATTTTTGTAGTGGTTTGCTAAGCTTAACGTGGAGAACAATGATTATATTTATACTACACTGTGCAAAAATATTTACAGCTGCAGTTAACACAAAAAAAAAAAAAACCAATAGGAATTTTAACTAAAATTTACAACTACAAAATACAATTTTTTACATTTTCTGCAAGTAAAAATTTTTTAAATAAATTTATTTATATTTTATTTATGAATTTTAGTGATTTATTTTAATTTTTTTTATTAAAAAAAAATTATATAAATTATTTAAAATTAAATGAAATTTTTAATACTTAAATTTCTTAATAATTAATATCTTATTTTTTATATTTTATATTTATTTTTAATATTTCAACTTTTAAAATTTTTTTTCTTTAAAAAAAAAGACATAAATTTCTTGCAGTGCAACAATGGCAGCAGAAGCAGCAGCACGAGATTTTTAATTAAATTACAGTTTACAATTCGATTATGTTGCTATAATTAATTGAGTATATCAATCATTGGCGCCTGGCAAAGCAAACAAATATGTAAATATTATAAAATCATCAAAATTTATCAAATTATCAACATGATCAAACGACAAAAAAACCAATGAATTTTCTTCATTAATATTTTCAGCCCACATATAAAAATTTCCCTCACACTGCCAGCGGCAGCAGAAGCGGGCAGCGGTCAAAGATATAAAAATACCACAAATATTATTTTTATTTTTTTTTTATTTTTTTTTTTTATAAACGATTCGAAAATTTTGAGTTTTTTGTTTAAAAAAGATTTTTTTTAATCGGCAATATTCTTTCACACTTGTTTTATCTTATGACAAACGTAATGCTTATGTGTATTCATTGATTTATATACAGCATTTATCTACTATATGCATGAGTGTGTGTGTGTATGTGTGTGTGTGAGTGTGTGATCATTTCATTCAGTTGCCAATTATAGTATATTGAGTCTTTATATCTATATATTTGTTTTGTTCTTTGCAACTTTGTTTATCACATGTGAATTATGTTAGAAGGTAAAGAACATTGTGCATGTTGGAGGGAATATAGAATAGTTCAGATTTTGACATCATATTTGACATATTGAGCATTTTGTTATATTCATATATAATTTGCTACTGTCTAAAATATTGCACTAATAACTCTTAGCCTTAATTATCAATGGCTAACAGCTGCCAATTGACAACAAACAACAACAACAAGAAGAATAAGAGAAGAAATATGAGAAATACGCGTAAAAATTGAAATCGTTTGAAGTAGAAGTAAATTAACCCTGAATATAACTACATATTGATGATACCTGTACCAATTATACATTTAATTGGGTATATCAAATGTTTAAGCACTTGCAATTATTTCTATTACAATTTCTGCATTTTATTGCTATTTTTAAATAAAAATAAAAAATAAAAAAAAAAATTTTTTAAGTATTTCATAGTTGAGAATTTTTTCATTTTTTTTTTTTTTTTTTGTTTTTGTGCAGATTTTATATTTTGACGGCAATGTCGACAATTGAATTGACGGCTTGACAATTTGACGTTCAAAGCTTGACGTTCCGGCATCTCAGCATGACGATGAAAATTAGTTTTCGCTTACACTCTGTCAATATTTTCATGTTGAGTTTTCCATTGCGATTAGCTGCTACGTGTTATGGAAAATCAGAACGCGCAAAATGTTTGCTGTACAACAAACAATTTCAATGTTGTTGCTCTTCTTAATGTTGTTTCTGTTATTGTTGTTGTTGTTGTTTGTTATTTTGACATTTTGGCCACAAGAAGATATTACCTTGATCATCGTTAAGATCACTTTTACAGCCCGAGTCTTTCTTGCGCTGCAATAATTGACGTTGATGGCTCTTCGGCAGCGGCATTCACTTTGCCCAACGTCAGAGTCAGAGTCAGCGTCAACTTCAACTTCAACATCAGCGTCAGCGTCAGCGCCAGCATCGACGCCAAAGCGCAGATCAATTTGCCAGTCGTTATAATTGCAGTGGCAAATGCTAAACGATACTCAAGTTTCATCTATTGTTTATCATCTTTGTCAAAGTGACGTTGAAAGAGTTTAATGACATTCGTATGAACATTATGCACAATAATTAATAACATTTTCTACTACAATTTTAACTATACAATTTACGCATCTAATTTTCAGAGAGAGTTTGCAGTGAGAGCGTCAGTGTTGCTCTCATTACAGCATTGCCAATTGCTTTGACTGATGCTGCCAATACAAATGAATGACAATCAGATTATCTGTCTCTTTCACACTACTATGCACTTTAAGAATCTACCAATTAAGATTAACAAGAACGTAATATACAGAGCATAAGCTTAATAGATTTCTATCTCTTTCATTCTCATTAAGTTCTGTAAATAAATGTTGCATACTTTTTAGCTGCCGCATTAATTCAAAGAAATTATCATTTTATCAAAAAAAAAAAAACATATTACTAAATATTATTATATTTTTGTCTGTATTTGTTTTTGTGCTTTTTTGGAAATTTAATAATAAAATTGATTATTGTTATTCAGAGTTAACAAATTGTTTCTTTATTAATATGAGAAAATGTAACAGATAAAAAATGTTTTTTTTTTATTATTTTATTTTTTTTATTGCATTTAATTTAATTTGTAAACTTGATTTATTCTTTTGATGGATGAGCTTTGATATATTCAATAGCCTTTATAATGTAATGTGGGATTGGTGGAGGTGTGGGCAGTGGAGGATTGGCAGAAACTACTTGGTAACCATTTTCGTCAGCTACATACTGGACAGAGACTTGATCACCTTCAGGTGATGTAAAGGCATATTTTCCAGCAACTTGCAAATTGTCTTCACCTTTTAATTTTCCCTCTTGTTGAACGCTAACGCCGTTATTAAAATCAAAAAGATATTTGAAGTTATCAACATTGACTTCAGACTCGCTTCTCACGACGTCGGCTTCATAGTTGGCATGAGCCAACACCAAGAGGCAGGATAAGGCAATCTATATAGGATAAGATAAAAATTAATTAGTTAAGGATGCGCCAGAAATCTCTCAGGTTGTGTAAAGTATACTTACAATAAATTTCATTGTTGATTGCTTGTTGACTTTAAAATCGTTACTGATAGCCAAACTGAGCGATACTAAATCTTTTATAGGCAATTTTTCAGTTTATCAACTTCGAATCCCATAATTAGAAACAAGAATATTTGATTATGCTAACAATGGTAAAAAAAAAAGACAAAATATCTTAAGGCCAAACACATGGAAATACATACATACATACATACATACATACATACATACATACATATGTATGTTTATATTAATATAAAGAAATACAGAATTTATTATTGTAATTTTAAGTATTTACAATACTGATACGAATATTAAATACACTTACTTATTATGCCAAACATTTACAACAGCTTAAAAAAAAAAAAAAAATCTATAAAAAAATATTTAGAATAATTAAATATTTAATATAAATAAAAAAAAATAATTTTTTTTTTGCAAAATGAATGTAAAATGTTTATATTATCACAGAGATAGTGTATGAATTACACAAATTCAATGAAAACGAAATCAAAATCTTTAAATCTTATGCTTTGCAATCTCTTCACACTTTTGATTTCGTTTTCATTGAATTTGTTGTAATTCATACACTATCTCTGTGATAATATAAACATTTTACATTCATTTTGCAAAAAAAAAATTATTTTTTTTTATTTATATTAAATATTTAATTATTCTAAATATTTTTTTATAGATTTTTTTTTTTTTTTTAAGCTGTTGTAAATGTTTGGCATAATAAGTAAGTGTATTTAATATTCGTATCAGTATTGTAAATACTTAAAATTACAATAATAAATTCTGTATTTCTTTATATTAATATAAACATACATATGTATGTATGTATGTATGTATGTATGTATGTATGTATGTATTTCCATGTGTTTGGCCTTAAGATATTTTGTCTTTTTTTTTTACCATTGTTAGCATAATCAAATATTCTTGTTTCTAATTATGGGATTCGAAGTTGATAAACTGAAAAATTGCCTATAAAAGATTTAGTATCGCTCAGTTTGGCTATCAGTAACGATTTTAAAGTCAACAAGCAATCAACAATGAAATTTATTGTAAGTATACTTTACACAACCTGAGAGATTTCTGGCGCATCCTTAACTAATTAATTTTTATCTTATCCTATATAGATTGCCTTATCCTGCCTCTTGGTGTTGGCTCATGCCAACTATGAAACCGACGTCTTGAGAAGCGAGTCTGAAGTCAATCCTGATAACTTCAAATATCTTTTTGATTTTAATAACGGCGTTAGCGTTCAACAAGAGGGAAAATTAAAAGGTGAAGACAAGTTGGAAGTTGCTGGAAAATATGCCTTTACATCACCTGAAGGTGATCAAGTCTCTGTCCAGTATGTAGCTGACGAAAATGGTTACCAAGTAGTTTCTGCCAATCCTCCACTGCCCACACCTCCACCAATCCCAGACTACATTCAAAGAGCTATTGAATATATCAATGCTCACTCAGCAATATAATAAATCAAGTTTACAAATTAAATTAAATGCAATAAAAAAAATAAAATAATAAAAAAAAAAACATTTTTTATCTGTTACATTTTCTCTTATTAATAAAGAAACAATTTGTTAACTCTGAATAACAATAATCAATTTTATTATTAAATTTCCAAAAAAGCACAAAAACAAATACAGACAAAAATATAATAATATTTAGTAATATGTTTTTTTTTTTTTGATAAAATGATAATTTCTTTGAATTAATGCGGCAGCTAAAAAGTATGCAACATTTATTTACAGAACTTAATGAGAATGAAAGAGATAGAAATCTATTAAGCTTATGCTCTGTATATTACGTTCTTGTTAATCTTAATTGGTAGATTCTTAAAGTGCATAGTAGTGTGAAAGAGACAGATAATCTGATTCTCATTCATTTGTATTGGCAGCATCAGTCAAAGCAATTGGCAATGCTGTAATGAGAGCAACACTGACGCTCTCACTGCAAACTCTCTCTGAAAATTAGATGCGTAAATTGTATAGTTAAAATTGTAGTAGAAAATGTTATTAATTATTGTGCATAATGTTCATACGAATGTCATTAAACTCTTTCAACGTCACTTTGACAAAGATGATAAACAATAGATGAAACTTGAGTATCGTTTAGCATTTGCCACTGCAATTATAACGACTGGCAAATTGATCTGCGCTTTGGCGTCGATGCTGGCGCTGACGCTGACGCTGATGTTGAAGTTGAAGTTGACGCTGACTCTGACTCTGACGTTGGGCAAAGTGAATGCCGCTGCCGAAGAGCCATCAACGTCAATTATTGCAGCGCAAGAAAGACTCGGGCTGTAAAAGTGATCTTAACGATGATCAAGGTAATATCTTCTTGTGGCCAAAATGTCAAAATAACAAACAACAACAACAACAACAGAAACAACATTAAGAAGAGCAACAACATTGAAATTGTTTGTTGTACAGCAAACATTTTGCGCGTTCTGATTTTCCATAACACGTAGCAGCTAATCGCAATGGAAAACTCAACATGAAAATATTGACAGAGTGTAAGCGAAAACTAATTTTCATCGTCATGCTGAGATGCCGGAACGTCAAGCTTTGAACGTCAAATTGTCAAGCCGTCAATTCAATTGTCGACATTGCCGTCAAAATATAAAATCTGCACAAAAACAAAAAAAAAAAAAAAAAAAATGAAAAAATTCTCAACTATGAAATACTTAAAAATTTTTTTTTTTTATTTTTTATTTTTATTTAAAAATAGCAATAAAATGCAGAAATTGTAATAGAAATAATTGCAAGTGCTTAAACATTTGATATACCCAATTAAATGTATAATTGGTACAGGTATCATCAATATGTAGTTATATTCAGGGTTAATTTACTTCTACATCAAAAGATTTCAATTTTTAAGCGTATTTCTCATATTTCTTCTCTTATTCTTCTTCTTGTTGTTGTTTGTTGTCAATTGGCAGCTGTTAGCCATTGATAATTAAGGCTAAGAGTTATTAGTGCAATATTTTAGACAGTAGCAAATTATATATGAATATAACAAAATGCTCAATATGTCAAATATGATGTCAAAATCTGAACTATTCTATATTCCCTCCAACATGCACAATGTTCTTTACCTTCTAACATAATTCACATGTGATAAACAAAGTTGCAAAGAACAAAACAAATATATATATATAAAGACTCAATATACTATAATTGGCAACTGAATGAAATGATCACACACTCACACACACACAGACACACAGACACACACACTCATGCATATAGTAGATAAATGCTGTATATAAATCAATGAATACACATAAGCATTACGTTTGTCATAAGATAAAACAAGTGTGAAAGAATATTGCCGATTAAAAAAAATCTTTTTTAAACAAAAAACTCAAAATTTTCGAATCGTTTATAAAAAAAAAAAAAAAAAAAAAAATAAAAATAATATTTGTGGTATTTTTATATCTTTGACCGCTGCCCGCTGCTGCTGCCGCTGGCAGTGTGAGGGAAATTTTTATATGTGGGCTGAAAATATTAATGAAGAAAATTCATTGGTTTTTTTGTCGTTTGATCATGTTGATAATTTGATAAATTTTGATGATTTTATAATATTTACATATTTGTTTGCTTTGCCAGGCGCCAATGATTGATATACTCAATTAATTATAGCAACATAATCGAATTGTAAACTGTAATTTAATTAAAAATCTCGTGCTGCTGCTTCTGCTGCCATTGTTGCACTGCAAGAAATTTATGTCTTTTTTTTTAAAGAAAAAAAATTTTAAAAGTTGAAATATTAAAAATAAATATAAAATATAAAAAATAAGATATTAATTATTAAGAAATTTAAGTATTAAAAATTTCATTTAATTTTAAATAATTTATATAATTTTTTTTTAATAAAAAAAATTAAAATAAATCACTAAAATTCATAAATAAAATATAAATAAATTTATTTAAAAAATTTTTACTTGCAGAAAATGTAAAAAATTGTATTTTGTAGTTGTAAATTTTAGTTAAAATTCCTATTGGTTTTTTTTTTTTTTGTGTTAACTGCAGCTGTAAATATTTTTGCACAGTGTAGTATAAATATAATCATTGTTCTCCACGTTAAGCTTAGCAAACCACTACAAAAATATATAAGTATGATCTACTGCTCTTATTGTTGGCCAACACTAATACCAAGATATCACAAAAACGGAAACAGAGACAGTGGCAGTGGCAGTGGCAGAGGCAGAGGTAGTGGCAGCAGAGGTAGCAACAATTTGGCCAAATGCTTAATGCTTTTACAGTGCTTTTCAAAAATGAAATAAAATTTTGAGAAATTTCTATAAGCAAGTAAGTGTGTGTGAGTGTGTGTGTATGTGTGTATATAGGTTTATAGGTATACTTGTACGTGTGTGTGTGTGTTTGTTTTGTTGTTTATTTTGCTTGGTTTTATTTTCGAAATGCTGTTGAAAACCATAAATTAGCTTGTTACTTTTGGAATGCAGCATCACAGTGTACATATATATGTGTGTGTGACTGTGTGTGTGTGACTGTGGAAATATGTTCGCTTTGAAGATATCGAAGAGTTAAGGAACTAATTCAGTCGTTAGCCGTAATCTTTCTGGTGAAGAACAATAGCAGCAGACAATACTCTCAAGCAACATGGACAACATTGTTAGCATTTTAATTAAATTCGAATTACAATTTTTTTAATCAAATAATAAATAAAAAAAAAAAAATGTTGTTTTATCATATTTACAGGATGAAGATCTGACCCCTGAGCAGATTGCTGTCCTCCAGAAGGCATTCAACAGCTTCGATCATCAGAAAACTGGCAGCATTTCTATTGAAATGGTTGCCGATATTCTTCGTCTTATGGGTCAACCCTTTGACAGACAAATTCTGGAGGAATTGATCGATGAGGTCGATGAGGATAGTAAGTATTTAGCTTTAATTCATTTCATTTTATTTTGTCATATCATTTAATTTTTTGAATTATTTATTATTTAGAATCTGGTCGCTTGGAATTTGAGGAATTCGTACAATTGGCCGCCAAATTCATTGTTGAGGAAGATGATGAAGCCATGCAAAAGGAATTGCGTGAAGCTTTCCGTCTTTATGATAAACAGGGCAATGGTTATATTCCAACATCTTGCTTGCGTGAAATTCTACGTGAATTGGATGATCAATTGACCGATGAGGAATTGGACATTATGATTGAAGAAATTGATTCTGACGGCTCTGGCACTGTTGATTTCGATGGTAAGTAATATATAAATTTGGTTGTCTGTTGATCTATCTGTATGTCTGTTGGCATTCCTATTAGTGTCCCTATTGGTCCTCCAGTTGGTTTACCTATTAGTGTGTCAGCTGGTCACCCTATTGGGCTCTCTGTTGGTCTGTCTTTCTGTTGATCTATCTGTTGGTGTCCCTCTTAGTCATCTGGTTGGTCTACCTGCTCATCTTCCTGTTAGTCTGTCAGCTGGTCAACCTATTAGCCTCCCTGTTGGTCTGACTTATAGACTACTGACTCGTCTGTCTTTCTGTCGATCTATCTGTAGGTCTCACTGTTGGTGTCCCTGTTAGTCATCCGGCTGGTCTTCCTGCTCATCTTCCTGTTAGTCTGTCAGCTGGTCACCCTATTGGCCTCCCTGTTGGTCTGTCTTTCTGTTGATCTGTAGGTCTCCCTGTTGATCTTCCTGTTAGTTATCCGGCTGGTCTTCCTGCTCGTCTCTCTGTTTGTCTGTCAGCTGGTCACCCTATTGACCTGCCTGTTGGTCTGTCTTTCTGTTGATCTATCTGTTGGTGTCCCTGTTAGTCATCTGGTTGGTCTTCCTGCTAATCTTCCTGTTAGTCAGTCAGCTGGTCACCCTATTGACCTCCCTGTTGGTCTGACTTACAGACTACTGACTCGTCTGTCTCTCTGTCGATCTATCCGTAGATCTCCCTGTTAGTCATTCGCTTGGTCTTTCTGTTAATCTACCCATTAGTCTTCCTGCTGGTCCCCCTTTTAGTTTTCCTGTTGTTCAGTTTATTGATCTCTTCGTTAGTCTATTTCATCCGTCCTTCTCTTCAACAAATCTGTCTGTCAGTCTCTCTGCCTATTGCTTTGACTTATAGACACTCGATCTCTTCAACAGTCTGAATGTCTGTCTGTCTGTCTGTCGCTCTGTCTTTTTATGGCCAACTTGACCAATTAGCGTTTGGCGCATCTGTCAAAAGTAGAAAAAAAAATGACATAACGTCAACACTTTGGCTTGCTGCCAATACCAAAAAAACAAAAAACGTTCATGGCGACATTATGCGGCGGCATATCTGCCTGCTGCCAGCGACACAGCGCCAATTCTTCGTTTACTGTTCTATACGGTTTTCTGGCATTAATCATAATCCAAAGCTGATCAACGCCCACAAAGTAGTAATAGTAGAATAAGCAACAGCAGCAAAAGCAGCAGCAGCAGGAGAAGTAGAACAATGCGATTTGCCCTTGCCATGCGATGCTGACGCTTCTCTATTTATAGCTAATTCTTAGACTGATATTTTTTTTTTGTATATATCTTTTGGCTTTTTGATTCATGTTCATTTATCACAAACAATTCTTATTTTTTTTCACTTGCAGAATTCATGGAAATGATGA
>JBAMBR010001251.1:0-47798 GCA_037044475.1 Zaprionus obscuricornis
CTATTATTAAATGTTTGGTTAGAAAACGTTTGTCTCATGGTTAGACCGAATCTATTCTGATCAAAGTGATTCTGCCTGGTAAATGGTTGATAAGTGTTAGTAAATTGAGGCCGATATGAATTTTGAAATGGTTGTGGTTGTTGATTAGGAAATTGTATGGGTTTGTTGTAATAAGATGGATATGGGTTGGAAAAATTTTGGTTGTTACACATGTTTCATTTCGAAATCTCTGGAACATTGTGGCTTAGGTGGTAGTCTGTTTACGAAAGGTTTATGTTGTGAATAAGAAAAATGTTCCTCATAAATTCCTTCTCTCTGAGCTATGTTTACTAGACTTCTTAAGTCGCTAATATCATGATGAGCCAACATCACGTATAAATTAGGTGGTAACTTACGAACTGAATCGCGAATGGCATCGGTGTAAATAAGGATGTTGTTTCTATTCCATTCGAATTCCAGTTTGCTGACCAATAGTTGTCGTCGTTTTTCGACTTCGGTGAAAAAATTGCGGAGATTTACCTTGTATGGGGTGTTGCGGAAGTCCTCGAGCAACTTATAATTGGGTGCTTGGGGCTTAAATTCAGATACGAGTGCTTGTCGTAAAAGAAGCCAAGAGTTGATGTCAGGATTTTGTATTATTCTCAATACATCGCCATCGATGCGTCTTTCTATAGAAATGATTCGCTGGTGTCTGTCATCAGTTATAGGGTAGAGTTGTAGAATGTATTCAATTCTACCGACGAAACTGTATACGGTAGAAGGTTCTCCGTCAAAGGAAGTTACATCCTTTATTTGGGATTTGACCTCGGTCAGGTTTTGGTCACTTACCATCCTGTTGTTTGGTGGATCGCGTGCTGGTAGGCTTAACACTGGTGGGTTAAGAATTACGCGATTATGTTGTGCTTGATTATCGTTATTTATTTATCTGTCTGTTTAATTCATTATTATTATTATTATTTTTTTTTTTGTTTTTTTTTTTATATTTGGGTTTTCACTTTGGTTTTTGTTCAACTTAATTTTAATGCTTTTATTGTTTCTTATATTTTTAAGTGCCGGACAGGACTTTATTAATTTTATTTGACTACTGCGATTTCAATATTGATGAGAACCGAATTCGATTTATTCTCGTACGAATTCAGTTTGTCAAATTTATAACGGTTCAAGAAGTAATTACGTTAAATTGTAATCTCTTTCACTCGTTAGTCTTTTAGTTTATCTTATGAATGTGTATTAATATGAGAGGTACGCATTCTCACCACGGGATTCACTTAGCGATAGTTCTTGTACGATATATACTATACAAATCACTCTGAAACAAATCCCATGGAGGAACAGAAATCATAATTAAACAAGTAAGAAAGCTATAGTTGAGTATGCTCGCTATATAATACCCTATACGCAAAGATATTTTATATATTTATATTTATATATTTATTTAGCTCGTTCTGCGCACTCGCCAATTTTAAGTTAATTTTACTATATAAATTTATAAACAAGTAGGGAACGCTACAGTCGTGTGCATCCGACAGTAAAATACCCGCACCCTTGAATAAAATATAACTGTACTTATGTTATATACCGAAAAAAAAATGTCTGATGAAACAGCTCGACGCTACGCGCTCGCTCTCTCTCACTCGCACTCGCATCGCTCTCTTATACTGACTTACTCTTTCGTGCGTTTGAATGTGTGTGTGTTTATAAACATATATGTATAAAAACATTGCGTAGACAGCTACAGCTCAACTGAAGCCCAACTGATTTAACCGCGAAAAGTAATTGTTTAATAACTTTTTTGTTACTTAATCAATCGATACCATTCCAAATTACAAGTCTCTAGTGTTTGTAGAAGCTGAGATATGAGAAGCGTCAAAATGGTTTTGGCGTCTTATGGGCGAACGGGGCGTGGCATCTAAAGTTTGAAATAATCATCGTAATCATAGAAATCATAGTACGCTATACCTACATACCAAATTTGGTATTTTTAGCTCTTATAGTTCAGAAGTTCTTTGCGTTCAAACAGACAGACAGCCAGACAGACATGGCCAAATCGACTCGGCTATTGCTCCTGAGCAAGAATATGTATACTTCTTGGGGTCTGCTACGTCTCCTTCTGCCTGTTACGCACATTTGCACAAACTTAAAATACCATTTTTTACCCACTTTCAATGGGTACAAGGTATAATTATATATTTATTTAGCTCGTGCTACGCACTCGCTATTTTTAAGTTAATTCTAAAATATTGTTGTTGTTTGATATTTGAAATGAGTATAACATCCATGTTCATTATCCGATCTGTACCAAATTTTCACACAAAGTCCAGATAAACATATTCTAACTAAAATTCAGTATGTAGCTTGGCTGGATGTGGGTGCTATGGTGTGTTCAAAATGGTTTTTATCGATTTGTAGAGGCGGTGGGGGGCGTGGCAAAAATTCAAAATAAACTTGATCTGTCTGCAACTAATACAATCACTTTGCAAAAAAATGAAGTCTCTAGCTCTTATAGTCTCCGAGATCTGTGTGTTCATACGGTCGTACAGACGGACAGACGGACGGACGGACGGTCAGACTGACATGGCCCAATCGACTCGGCTGTTGATCCTGAGTCAAAATATATATATACTTTATGGGGTCGGCCACGCCTCATTATTGGTGTTACATACATTTGCTGCTGTCACAAAGACAATATACTCTTGGTACCCAATGGGCACCGAGTATAAAAAAAAATGTATTCTTATTATTGTATACAAAAAAGTCCTGCGGTATTTTTATTGAGTTTAAATAAAATTGGTTACAATAATGCGATTCAATTCAAATATGCGCCGTTTTGTTCGATGACCCATTCCCAATGAGATGACAACTTCAGAATGCCCCGCTTATAGGACTTTCTTGTGGCCAACTTTACACTACCAAGCGGGTTCGCCATGGACAGTAATCACTTGGTGCGAGATCCGGACTATACGGTGGATACAAAAGAACCTCCCATCCGAGCTCCCGGAGCTACTGCTGCGTCACCAAAGATGTGTGTGGCCTGGCGTTGTCCTGATGGAAGACAATTCGGCCCCTGTTGATCAAAGATGGCCTCTTCTGCATGAGTGCTGCCTTCAAGCGGTCTAATTGTTGGCAGTGCAGGTCCGATTTGAGCGTTTGGCCATAGGGGAGCAGCTTATAGTGGATGATTTCCTGCCAATCCCACCAAACACACAGAAGAACCTTTCTGGCCGTCAATCCAAGCTCGGCCACCGTCTGGGACGCTTCACCGCTTTTCGACCACGATCGTTTGCGCCTTACGTTGTCGTAAGTGACGCACTTTTCATCGCCAGCCACCATACGCTTCAAAAACGGATCGATTTTGTTGCGATTCAGAAGCGATTCGCATGCATCGGTACGGTCAAAAATGTTTTTTTGCGTCAATTCGTGTGGCACCCATACATCGAGCTTCTGAGCGACTCCAAGCTTCTTCAAATGGCTTATAAGGGTTTGATGACTCATGCCCAGCTCTTGGCCGACGCTACGGCTGCTACTATGCCGGTCTCTTTCGACCACTTCAGCGATATTTTGTTTGATTTTATCGCAATTTTCGACGACAGGCCTTCCGGAGCGTGCCGCATCTTTGACTACCTCTACACCAGAACGAAAACGTTGAAACCATCGTTGTGCGGAGACTGTATCGGGTCCAAAACTGCACAAATTTTATAGGCGGCTTGATATGCATTTTTGCCTTTATCGTAGAAGTACTGTATGCCGTATTTTCTCTTTATTTTGCTCCATAAATAAATTTGGCATAGCGTTATATATATATATATATATATATATATATATATATATGTATGTGTTATTGTTTGCAATTTAATTACGAACTTTTGGCACTTTGGATTAGAATTTTACTGAGTATCAGTAAAAAAAACTTGTTTTTTGTTTGTTGTAAGCAAATTGCAATTGCTGCTGCAGCATCATAAATTCATTTTTATATATAGCAAATTAAGTTTTGCAAGTGCAATGTTGCAAGTGGGGCAAGCAGCTTTTTTGGCAACTTATAAATTGTAAACTGACCTTGAGAAGGAGAGAGAGGGAGAGGAAAAGGTTTGGGTTCTTTAATATTTATGGAAATAAATGTGACTCACAAAGCATGTGTGTGAATTTATATAACGTTTGATAGCTGTCAGAATAACAGACTTGGCAAGCGGCTGCCTAAGTGTGTGACTTCATCATATTTTATGTAGCATGCAACCGAAAGGTAAAGAGAGTTTTACGAGATTTAGAAGACCAATTTTCAACCGGAAAATAGCATTAACCTGACAATAGCTGCAGCGAGTACCCGAAACGAATATTAATATGGTTGTATTAGACTTTTTAAGTATGAGTATGAGTATACTTGAACGGCTGAATGGCGTATACTTGACGCCACTTGCCGCATCACCACTTCACCATCTCTCATACCACTTTCTGGCAACAATGCTACAAGCCGTTTACCTCACCAATAAATGTTGAAATGAGCAAAGTTATTTACAATTGCCAGTTGGCAGTTTATGTCGACCTCTGGCCACGCTACAGTTATAGCTCATAAAGCAATCTCCAAAATGATGCCTATGTTATACTATTTACTGTGATGCGGAGTCGAGGTAGTAGGGGTCAGCCTCTTGGCATTACCCTTTCCGCCTAAACGTTTGTCCTTTTTCTTGGTCTTATTAAGCCGTTTACAGTGAAAAATCGTCTAAATTGCTAACTAACTAAAGTAAAGGTTCTTCCTGAATGAACTTATTTAAAATTTAATTTTTTTTTGTTCTGTTCGTTCCTTTTGTAACTTTTTGTATTTCGTATCAAATTTGACCTGAATTATGATTTTTAATTGCATACCTTTCGATCCAATATGGAAAAAACAAATAAGAGCAAAACAAGAATAAGTGTTATGTAAAACAAGTTTCAGACTAGAGATGGACAAGAGCCTCAATTTTAAGGCCCGGCAGACACGAAACCCAAAACACATTTTGTAAGGCCAGGCCCGGCACAGAACGAAGATTTTTCGAAAAGGCCCTACCCGGCCCGGACCGGTCTCATCCCCATGATCATGATTTTATTAATTTTGCTGAATCCTTGATTTTATCATACAGTAAAAAGAGTTCGTGTCGTTTTACTATTGGCAATATTTTTATCGATAAATAAAAGATTTAAGTAAGTTAAGTTTTTTAAGTATTAATCGGCCCGTGCCCGTGCCCCTCGACAATGCTGTTAAAAAATATATATTTTCTCAACAGTATTTGTCACGCCTCCGTGTACGCGTTGCAAATTTCAGGAAAAGAATAATCGAATTTAAGTAATGTTATTGTATAAAATGTATTGGATATATTTCAAAGTTTATACATAAATACATATGTACAAATTTTTATCAACAGTACGATTGACTTTCGTTTTGGTGGAGTAACTTCTAAACGTTTGCTTGTTTCCAGGCGATGTTCGGCAATAACAGCGAAATGAGTTCGAAAGTAAAAACACATTAATTGTTGTTGTTTTGGTGTATTTGTTTTAAATTTTCCATTTTTATACCCTTTGCATTTAATTGCCAAAACAGGCGGTAGACAAGCTGTTCCTCTCACTCATGAGTTGTCTCTCGGTCTCACTCATTGCTCCCTTCCTCTTGATTTCTCTTTTAGCACAAAAGAAAACGACACCGCCGTAGCGGTCGCGGTCGCAGTCGCTGCTGGTTGATTGTCGTGTTGTCGTATAGTAACGCTTTGGCGACGACACATTGGCTAAACGTGAATTGAATGTTCAGCAGGAATACAGCAAGTACATGGTAGGCCAAAAGTAGTTTGAAGCTTAAAGCTCATAGCCACAGATACAAAACGAGAAGTCACAGTTGGATCTAGCACTTAAGTACATATGTATTTTACTTATATATTTTATTGCAATTGGCGTAAAAAATGTAGAATGCAATTGGGCCTCACTCTCTGTCTATGCCTGTTCCTGTTTGTTTGTATTATTATGTGTATGGCTTGGTATATGTGTATGTGAGTGAGTGTTTTAGTTTTTCAGTGTGAATTTGTAATTCAGTTGACTATATTGTCTTTCAATTGCCAGGACATTGCCGCACGTGGCGAATACTCTAGATACCATTTAAATGGTTTTCTACCCTTTAAATGGTTTACTAATTCTTCACATAAGTTTTTAATGCACTGTAGATGTCAAAGGAGGCCCTATAAATAATAAATATTTTTGATCGGTATCTGCATCCCAACTCAGATCCGCATTTCCGTCTGATTGCAAATCCATGATTCAATCCAATATAAAAAAGCTTCACAATTAACAAATCTATCTGCAAAAATTTGGCATTATCTTATAGTTATAGGAAGCTATAAAAAATCGGAATAAGTTTGATCGCAAATATAGCATATAGCTATAGCATTGTATAACAATTCTGTTTCTTATAGACACCATAACAACAATCGGTTAAAAACAATTTTTTTATTTTTTGTTTTTGAAAGGGTATATCATGTTTAAGGAATAATTTGTTCTTGACACAATGTCTTGTTGAACATTGCTTATGTATGATATCTGGGCGCCAAGCCAAGTCTCACAGCAGTTGTCTAAGTAATTGAAGCACAGCTTTGTTGCACAAAGGCCACTTGCAACGGAACCGCTGTCACTCTCCATACTTGCCTTTGGACACTACTTACAACAATTTGGATTTTCCATCTTTGCATTTAATGTAATATGATATGCATCATATTGACATTTAATAAACCTTCCAATTGAGAATAACTCTTGTAACAAATTCGTAGAGCTCTGCAGCATAACACCTTATCTATCTTATTAATTAAAGAAATTACACTTTGTATACGAGATCATTGTGATTAATTGGCTCAAAAGAAGTATTTTTGGTAGAGAAGGGACGATAGCGATAGCTATTTGCACAGCTTGTCAAAGAAAATGCAAAACGCATTATATTAATGAAAAATCAATTTATCTACAACATGTCAACATCAACAGCAACAGAAATCGAAAATATTAGGGAATTAAAATTAGCTTTGGAATTATCACATTTTGTTATACATACAAATATATCGAATCGAATCTGGATCAAAATGAAATCTGTTTTAATTATAGGTGTGAAATTCTGATGCAAATAAGTCCATGCCATTTGCTATCAGTTTTCAAGCTGGTTAAGTTGGCTTGCGCAGAATGAGCCATAATAAAGCACCGGGACCAGACGCGATACCGAATCGATGCGTTAAGTTGGCCACCGCGTTGCAGCCTGATATTTTCGCTAAAGTCTACAACAAATGTCTCAGCGAAGCTGCTTTTCCAGACCGTTGGAAAAAGCAAACGCTGGTGCTCTTGCAAAAACCTGGAAAGCCGCCAGGGGAGCCATCTTCTTACAGACCAATTTGTCTCATTGACTCCTTGGGCAAGATGCTGGAAAGCATTATTTGCTCGCGCCTGAGCGATGCTATCGAGCGAGGTGGAAACCTATCGCCTTTTCAATATGGATTCTGCAAAGAGCGATCAACCGTCGATACTATCGAAAAGGTGGTTGGCAATGCTTCAAGCGCAATCCAAGGGAAACGGTGGAAAGGCGGCGAGAAGCAAGCCAACTTATTGCTACGCTCGACATTAAAAATGCATTTAATACAGCGAACTGGAACTGTATCCTCAATGCTTTGGACGGCTTTGGTGTACCTAAATATCTATCAAAAATAGTTGGGAGCTATTTCAACGGTAGAGAACTTCGGTACAGTACGGCAGATGGAATGAAGTCTCATCAGATCACGGCTGGCGTGCCTCAAGGCTCGGTCTTGGGGCCCCTCTTATGGAACGCGATGTACGACAAAATACTTCGATTAATACTCCCAAGCGGCACACAAATCATTGGATATGCTGATGATGTTGCTATTGTGGTGGTTGCCAAACACTTGAGTGCAGCTGAGTACATATGCAGCGCGGCCATCAAAATGATCATGAGATGGCTATGTTCTGTTGGACTGGAACTGGCTACCCACAAATCCGAAGCGGTTCTCATCAGTAGCCGCAAGATCGTGTAAACAGCATGTTGGAACCGAGGTCGTATATTCGAAACGAGCTATTCGATACTTGGGAGTTATCATCGACACTCGGCTCAGTTTTCGTGAGCACCTGCAAGCGGTGCAGGAAAAGGCGGCCATCTGCAGTAGAGCACTATTCCGAATAATGCTCAACACGCGTGGTCCAAAGCAGGAGAGGAGACTGTTGCTAACCAGCGTCGTACGGTCCATTATATTGTATGCAGCTCCAGTATGGGCAGATGCAATGTCAGTACAGAGCTATAGAAGAGGCATTCAGGCAACGCATCGTCTTTGCGCGCTACGGATTTGCAGTGGTTTCCGTACAATGTCGGATGAAGCCGCTTTTATCATTGCAGGGTTGATGCCAATTGACATCTTAGCAATGGAAAGAAAAACACAAGCGGCTACACAAGCAGCAAGGAGAGCACACTCAGAAGTAAAAGAAATGAGTTTGAGCTCTTGGCAAACATGCTGGGACAACTCGAGTAAAGGTCGATGGACATATCGGTTAATTCCAAATGTAGTCGAATGGATAAACCGTAAGCATGGCATGTGTAATTTTTACCTTACACAACTGCTTAGTGGTCACGGTTGCTTCAAACAGTATATGCACCGTTTTGGCCACGAGTCGTCCCCATTCTGTGACTGCTGCGAGGGAGAGCAAATTGAAGACGCTTCACATATTCTGGTGAGCTGCTCGCGGTTTGTAGATGCTAGGGACACACTTGCCGCCGCGATCGGCATGTACCCAACCGCAGATAATTTGGTGACAGCAATGCTATCAGGAGAGGAAAAATGGCATGCTGTATGCAAGTTTGCATACACAACTATGTGCGAGCTCCGAAGGCTGGAGCAAAGAAGAAACGGTGTATGAGTGATTTGATAGCCCCTATGAGGCAAAGTCTTGAAGCAGTTCCGCAGGGACATATACATATACATATACATATACATATACATATACATATACATATACATATACATATACATATACATATAAATATACATATACATATACATATACATATACATATACATATACATATACATATACATATACATATACATATACATATACATATACATATACATATACATATACATATACATATACATATACATATACATATACATATACATATACATATACATATACATATACATATACATATACATATACATATACATATACATATACATATACATATACATATACATATACATATACATATACATATACATATACATATACATATACATATACATATACATATACATATACATATACATATACATATACATATACATATACATATACATATACATATACATATACATATACATATACATATACATATACATATACATATACATATACATATACATATACATATACATATACATATACATATACATATACATATACATATACATATACATATACAGTCTCTAGCTTTTATAGTCTCCGAGATCAGACGGACATGCTCCAATCGACTCGGCTGTTGATCCTGAGTCAGAATATATATACTTTATGGGGGCGGCCACGCCTCCTTATGGTTGTTACATACATTTGCTTCTGTCACTAACCCAATATACTCTTGGTACCCAATGGGCACCGAGTACAAAAATAATTTTTTTTGCTCTTTCTGGTTAGTGCGTCCTCCGGGTATAACGACGTAAAATTGTCGGTCCCTTGAAAGTCGTTATAACCGGAATCTACTGTATATATAAAGTATTCTTAATAATTTATAATGGATCAGAATAAGATGAACATCGAAAATATGCATAAAAAGTTTTTTTTTTTTTTGCGCAAAAGCACTTTAATTGAATATTAGAATTTAAATACTTATTGAAAATAACAAGGTATTTTAAGATTTTTAATTCTGATATATAGAATTTAATATATTTATATTATATATTTATATATACATTTCAGATCAACTCTTGCCAAATGTTCCCCTAAATTTTAAGTAGCGTTATTATTGGTCACTCTCTCTCTCTCTCTCTGCCTCTCTTTGTATGTCGTGCTTTCTCGACACCTCGGCACATTAACATGGCTTTTGAAATGGATTCGAAATGAGAGTGGCAATGGGAATGGTAATGACTGTGCTAATTAGGAGTAGTGCAACATGTATTCGACATTGTTCAGTTAAATAGTAATTCGCAGCTCGTGCAGCACATGGCGCATTAATAGTTATATCACTAAGCATATAATATATAGAGGCACCAAACAGCGAAATTTAGCTATACTGATGCTTTAGCAACTTCAGGTCCCACACTATTCGGCAAAAAACCGAACGCTTGTCGGAGAGTACACAAGAGCGGAACGAAAAATAGTTCTCATTGTCGATTTGACAGCGGCTGCGTAAGCACGGTCTGTTTCGATCGCACAATAATTTTTTTTTATGTGTGCGTGCGTGTACATATACATGAGGTTATGTGTTGGTGCAAACATTGTAACAACCCCGAAAATTTGATTTTTAACTCTTCACTTCGCTTGCTTTTATGTGTAGAGACAAAAGAATAAACATCAGCAAGAGCTGCTCATGTTCTGAACATGACCTACACTAATGCGTCGTTGCCAATTTGCACTTGACCCACTTCACTAACTTATTGATTTCATGTCCCTATTTTTTATTTTTGGGTTTAAGATATTGAATATATTGTTAATGAAAATACTACCGCCAACAACAAGAATAACAACAACGACAAGTGGGATAAAAGCTGAGTGCAGCTCATGTATGAACGTATGAGAGTGAGTTTGAGAGAGAGGGAGAATGAGTGTTGAAGTTGCACTAGCGGGCAAAAACTGTCTCCTCGTAATTCACACCCCTTTGCGGCTGTCTGACTGTCTTTCAGTTCTCCGAGGGTTTGTTTAATGCAATTAAGCGAAGCGGAAGTAATTCTGCCAGCTGAACAGTTTGACTGACGGACTTGGATGACTTGACGGAGCTGAATAGATGGATTTACAATGCTTGTTGAAACTTACTCTTGCAACAACTTACTTCTGATAAACATTTGTTTCTGTGTCTATGGCGCTGTGAGCTAATGAATCGTAGCCCTTGCCAGGATGCGTTAGCCGTAGCCGTCAATGACTAACAGCTGAATCAGAACAAAGGAAACGATTTAAAAAACTGTCTTTAATCGTGTCCATTCCATGTCTATTGACTATGGAACTGTAATATTATAATGAAATCTTTTTATACTTGGTGCCCATTGGGTACGAAGAGTATATTGGGTTAGTGACAAGAGCAAATGTATGTAACACCCATAAGGAGGCGTGGCCGATCCCATAAAGTATATATATTCTGACTCAGGATCAACAGCCGAGTCGATTGGAGCATGTCCGTCTGACCGTCTGTCCGTCTGACCGTCTGTACGTCCGTATGAACACACAGATCTCGGAGACTATAAGAGCTAGAAACTTCATTTTTTTTGCAAAGTGCTTGTATTAGTTGCAGGCAGATCAAGTTTATTTTGCATTTTTGCCACGCCCCCCCTCCGCCTCCACAAATCGATAAAAACGATTTCTAGCACACCCAGCCAAGCTACAGGACTACAAAGTTAGAATATGTTTATCTGGACGTTGTGTACAAATTTGGTACAGATCGGATAATAAACATGGAAGTTATACACATTTCAAATTCCAAAAGTTACTTGTTTAATCTTTTTTTAGTAAAAGTCAAAAGATTATTTATTTACTTCTTTGATTCTATGTAGTATATTTACAGAGTTATACATCAGTTTAGTTATATATATTTTTTATCCTCGCAATTGTAGATTAATAAAACGGCTGAGACTGCACCGTGCAAAATCGGTTTTCTGTGAGTTAAATCCTTCTGATTAAGGTAGGGCCAGTTGTCCGCTGCCTCAAGTTTTACTAGCGGTTTTCAATACCATTTTTATACCTTTACAGACGGTATATTAATTTTGTACAGAAGTTCGTAAACTGTAAACCCAAACAAGTCTCTCAGTTATAAAGGCATCTCAATGAAAGTTGTTATACATTCTCCCTATGTTTATTATTAGCTGCATATAATTCTAAATAATGAACCGGCCGGAGAAGACAACTATGTCATATAGCTACTATAGCAACAATCAGCCAAAAATTGAATGTTTTTATTACATTTTTTTTTTAATCTTGACATATTGAATGAAAGGTAAAACAAAAAGAAATACACACACAAACAAAGCCAGAAGTGCTGATGCAGCTGTGAATTTGATTACCTAGAAGTAGCAAAAATACCTATAATAATTGTTACTCGAAAGTGTTATGAACAACGCATTAACGGGAAATTAATTTAGATAAATTAAATTGAAACCTAATCAGTACAGTCTTAATTGCATATATATTTTTAAATTTTATTAAACAAGATAGCAATTTTCTCTTGGGCAGGCGAAGGTTTCATACCCTTAAAGTCTTCAACTAAAAGTTTTCATGCAAAAATTTACTAAAATCTTAGGCATATTAGTTTTTAGCGGATAGCTGATCGCACAAAAAGTTTTTCATAAAAAGGCTTCAATTTCTTCCGCAAGTTACTATGTTTGTTCAATGATATGGTGTTCTGATTCAGCTCTGTGCCACTTATTAAAAGCTTATGACTTATGGACCCAATTGGGCCTGTAGCCATTCATTGGCTTGGTCTAAACCAATATACTCTTGTAAGGGTATAAAAAGAATGTTTCATTATTTACAAACGCAGACTATTCTCGATTTACAGACTCTTCATTTTACTGTATCCTTTTCATAGTTAATCTAGCATATGTTCTAACTATATCATGTAGCTTTATGCGTACACACACAGACACACACTATAAGCAAAGGTCGGTGCGCGAATTTACATTTTTGCGTGTAGCTTTTCACTTTTCAGTTTTCACCTTTCACTTATTGCCTCATTATTTAAATGGGCAAACCGAGCAAAAATCCTTAATTGCTCATTTTGCTTGAGCATATTTTCTTAATGTTAGAGCTAAGCCGAGGTTCTTTTTGGGTGCGAATTCACCTTGTAACCTTCAGCTTTAGCTTGAACAGGTGTGAAACCTTTGCAGTGCTTTTCTGCATGCCACGTTTTGTATTATGTATGTACATCAATCACACACACATGCACATAAGCGCCCATACATTCACATTCTCTTATTTAGGTCTTACAACGACGACCGCGCGTATATTTACTTTTGGAAAATACAGCACCAAACACAGTAGCACAGAAATTCATATTTTTCGTACAAAAATTATAACTTTATGCTAATTGAGATATCAACAAAAAATTATCGAATCCAATAAAAATTACGTTTTTTTTAATTTAAATTGTATTTTCTTCTGAATTTTTGAACTTTGTTCCTTTAACTGTTACTGTTTATACCGATACTCTAAAAATAACTTCGTATACTTGTTGGCAACTTCATAAATGGGAATATTTTTAAAATTGTTTTCTGGATTTTCCCAAATTCATACAATAAAATGTTTTATTTCAAATTTGTTTCTTAATAGGGTTAAACTAAATTCAGTTATCTATGTCACACGTTTTGAAAGTTATATTATTAAAGTATTCATATATTCCTAATGGAAATCCTTTAACACTTCAATTTAGATATCGCTACTAACATTAACTAACAATTTGTGTCAAGGCTTTTGGTAATTTGCGCAACAGTACGATACACTGGCACATACACTAATGTCCACACCAAAGGATGTGCACTTGTAATTTACGTGCAACGTAGTGTATACAAAATATTTGCATTGATAAACAACTCACAGCGAAGCGATGAACTTACCAAAGCCGCCTTTGCCTTGGCAAGTGTCTAGTGAGCTGTGTTTTGTGTGGTTAGCGTGCATGCATGTGCTTTGCAAATGTGTGAATGAGCCTTATGCACAGTGTACAGTGGCCATTTACCACAGAACAAATTTGCATAACTCAAAAATTATCTGCCTTGAGCAAGTCAAAAGAATAGATTTTGTTTACATTTCTGTTCAGAGTTTTCTTCTTATAATGTTAGGAATCTTCTCTGCTCAGTTGAAGTTCAAGAAATTGTTTCACTTGCTAAAACATATAAAACAGAACTATCACAAAAAGTGCAACCAATATGCAGCAACAACGCTCAAGCAAATACAGACTCAATTACATACATATACACATACACAAAGAGAAAAGTTAGCACTTAACATTTTTCATTTAAAGTTTTGGAAAGGTAAGAGAAAGCTCTGTCGGAGTGGTAGAGGCAAGTGTTCAAGTGTTCTAGTGGCTAGATGTAGAGATACAAGCTATGCAATGCTAATCGATTTGCATTGCCACACATACATAGGTATTCATTCAATGGAATAGAGGAATAGTCCAGTTACAAGCAATGAAATGATTATTATATGGATTTCTCAACTTTTCTTAATGTCAGATGCCATGTGTGATTGCACTTAGTGTTTAATAATAAATAATAAGAAATAATAATAATAACTTTTTAGAATTGTCTAACAATTCGATATATGTTATATTTAATTTTAAGTTTTAATACTCCAAAAATAGCACACGCAAAAGTCTGTATACACCTTACTTAAACCCGCATATAATGGATCTTATATCCTTTTTAGTAATTTGTGCGGTATCCCTCTCTATACAAAACTTCCTTAAGGTGTTTTGACATCAAATTTACAAGTTTTATTGTGTCCCAGCCGATTTTTGACATTATAAAGCAGCTAAACCTATGTATTATTTGACGTATGCTTTGGGTCGTTATGCCGCTGGCACCAAAATTCACATTTTAAGGCCCGATTTTTTGGATCTTTTCATTAAATTGATTTCTAAAATGCTTATATTATGTTTCACACAACACTTGCTGTCATACACCCCCACACTATTATGCCACTTCAATCGTGTTTAGCAATGCCGACTACATTTTCTTTGTTGGACGCTGATACTCTTTTTTGCCATAATAATAACTTTTTTCCAAAGATGCAGAACTTACTCCCGTCTGAGAATAGAACATGATACCAGAAGTCTGAAGCTTTAAAATAAGCTCATTTGCAAAAGATAGACGCTTTTGCCTATTGACATTTAGAGATTTTTTACGGGCGACTTTGCTATGGTCCCCAGCCTTTTTTTTTTGACACGGCGGACCGTATCAAACGAAACCGTTTTGGAAAAATTATCCTCTGGGAATTATGCCGAATAGGCTTTATAACAGCTTTGTACGAGCTCCGTTAGCATATTACGTGATGAAAGTCAAATGGTTTTACAAAATAAGCGCGAATCAGCGTCCCGTTGGAATAGCATGCTCAGCTACCAAATGAAGAGCCAACTGTTTGGGTTGGCAACTTCCTCCTTGGTGTGAAGCGAGACCTATCTAAACCTCTGCCGATCTATGGTGTCAAGGCAACCGATTGTACAACGCAACTCCACGCCGAGCTACATGCTCTCCCACAATCGGTATTAAGCCACAGTCACCACGATACTTCCCGAAGGGTCGCAACCAGGGCAGACACAGTCCGCGGGCTCCTGGTTTCCCGTACCAGAAAATTTTGTAGTCTCCCATCAGACTCCAAGCAGTTATGGGTTGGTGACCCACAAGCATATTAAGTGATATAAATATACTCTATTTAACTCAAGAATATTAATTTGTGTCTAGCATTAAAATACATATATATGTATACATGCATATGAATTTATCACAACCGCCGGCCATTATTATAAACGTGGCTTCAGGCAAAATTGCACATTTTACGCACTCACATTCTTTATATTTCTCAATCTCCCTATTTATGCATTATTGTATACAAAACAGATATTAAAATTGACAATTTGAATGAACCCGGCGATGATATTAAGCTACTGTTAGTCAGTCATCCGAAGTCATACAATTTCACTTTTATTGTGTCTTTAAAGTACTGACTGCGAGCTTTATTGAGCAGACAAAAAAAAAAACAACAGCAGTAGCAAATAAAAGTAAAGCTAAGAAGAAAAATGGAAAACAAGGAAATGTAGTGACGGATGCATCACGCTCAGATTGTAAATTTGTTTGCACTGAAAAAGTGTTTTCATAGACATAAAAAGACTTGTGTTTATTTCGTTTGACTTTACTTGAAAATTTTCTAGATTTTATTTGGTATGAGAACGATAAAGAGTTATAAGAGTAATAACAAACCAAATTTGAAAGCTTTGAAATTTGGATCAGATAATAAACTTGAAAGAAACTTCACAAAATTCTCTCGTTAGGAAAAATAAACTGTGTGGTTAAAAGTCAGATTTAGTCCTTTCAAATATATGATGCTTTGCATTATAAGCAGAAGCATAGACAAGCACATATGCACATCCATACATAGTACATATGAAGATAGCGTTACTAAGCTGTGACATAGAGTCAGTTATTGTTGTTTTGTAGTCATTGTTTTTTAGTCATGAGCTTACATGCAGCAAGGAAAAACATTTTAATGATTTAGCTATTGCATTCATGACATTTAAATATTTCTATTGCGCCCAAAGAGCTGCAACTGACAGCTGACTCGAGACGCTGTTATTTCGATTTAAACGATGCAGCAAAGTAAGGATGTAGTCCAGATAGCCCAGCCGTTGAAGAGCCGCACAAGCGAAGGGGTCCTGTGCCATGCTTAAACTGTCAAGAGTTTGGACACACTCGAACCTACTGTACGCTATGTTCAGTCTGCATAAAATGCGGCGATCTGAATGCCTCTTCCGATTGTACAGCAAAAAAAGACAATCAAAAAAAAAAAAAAAATCGGTAACTGTGGTGAACCCCACACGGTTAACTACAGGGGATGTCCAGTATATAAGGATTTCAAGAGCCGCTCAACTAAACGAGCAACTAATCCACAAGCACCATTCATAGCATCTCAAACAACTCCTTTGGTCTTCTTCGGCAGAGCCATCAGATCATCGCTTACCCCTCAAATACTGTTTAAGGTTTATCATACGCAAACGCCCTATCTTCAGGAGCTCAAAACTATGAAAATAGCATAACAGCCTTAAATTAATTCCGCACGGCCGCAACTCTTAGGTAACACTTCAAATACCGCTCATCCACTCGTGCTAGTAAATAAAAAAAACGAATTGGAACGGTCTCCAAGAGAAATTGCAGCACTAGTACTTTCATTACAACAAAGCATGAACGACTTCATTGTTTTCATTCAAAAAACAATGCAAGATATGCTAATGGCATTAATGGCCAAACAGAATCACTGGGGCTCTCGCCTAATTAATCCAAGGGATAGGCAACTGTATAATTCCCTAGTTAATGCTGTAAATAAACTCGGATTCCCAACACCCGGTAAACCTACATATTGGCCTGCAAATTTGCAGGAAACCTTATTCAAGACCAACCTCTGAATGACCTTTCGTCTGATCACTCAGCTGTTCTTCCTTAAGTACACCAATAGGTTCAAAAGCAAAACGAATCAAATTTTCTCACCACAAGGAGAACTGACTGGCTTAAATACAAAAATTATATAAGCTTGCATATAAACATAACTCCTGAATTCAGCAATACCACGGACATTAATAATACAATTGTCAATTTGCCTTCAGCTGCTAAGCTTTCAACACCAAGAGCAACAGCTACATCCAACATCTTAACCAAGCCCATATCGAAAGCTTGGTACAAGAGAAAAGACGACTTCGACTCGCCTGGCAGGCACACAGATCACCCTCCGCAAGAGATAACTTAAAAGCAGCAACTCGTAGACTATCCAAGGCACTAAGAAGCAAAGAACACCACGCACAACAAGCCTATATATTGACAAACTATCCCCAACAAGTTTCAAGTATCCACTATAAAAAGCTCACCTAAAGTCACCCGAGAACCTGACATGACTCTTAGATACACTGATGGAATCTGGGCGCGCAGACGGTTCACTGTTATAATCATATTGAGAAACTAAAATTATATTATGTTGAAAGTTTCTTAAAAAGTATGTCCAACAATAAAGAAAACGTAAAAAAGAAAAAAGAAATACACTTTTAATAGCGCAACACTTCTTTCTCTTCATCTTTTTCATAATTAGACATAAGTAAACAATTTTATGGCCGCAAATGTGCAAGTACTTCACCGAAAAGTTCGACGAAAAGTACCTTAAAGCATTCAATCACCCATGGTTTTTAATTCTGCTCTCATTTCGGGAAGACTTTAAAATTTTTACAGTTGAAAGTCTATATCTATAGTTACATTTTCTTTTGTGTTTTTCAATACATCTTCAGATCCTTTATCTGACTATCTGTCTAACTTTAAGACTACAAAAATATGTACACGGAAAAGTCTGCATACACCTTACTTGCAATAAATGGATATTATACCCATAATTGGGTTTTTGAAGTTATAATTTTGGCCCAATCTTCCACTATTACCTCCATGAGCATTCTTTCAAGTAATTGTGTGATCCGATCCTTCGAGAAGACCGCATAAATGCTCAATACAATTGAGCTCCGGAGGAGCTCTGGAAGATATGTTCCCAGCTGCAGAGAAAGCTTTGTATTCTGTGCCGTATGTTTGGATCATTATATCGCTGGGACCGAAATTCACGTTTTAAGGCCGGATTTTTCAGCTCTTTCCATTAAATTAATTTTCATAGTTGTCATACACTTCCACACTATTATACAACTTATTTGCAAAAGATAGACGCTGTTGCCTATGGAGTTCGGAAATTATAGGTTTTTTACGGGCGACTCTGCTATAGTACTCATACTTTTTTATTGCACGGCGTACCGTTTTGGAACTGTCATGGACTGTCATTCTGGAATTACGCCGAATAGCCTTAACAACAGCGCTTTGTTCGCGATCCGTTAACAAAGGCGTGCGGCCAGATTGAGCCGTTAGCAAGACTCTGCCCGTAAAATTATAGTGATTTATTATTGTACTCGGTGCCCTATGGGTACCAAGTGTATATTAGGTAAGTGACAGCAGCAAATGTATGTAACACCCATAAGGAGGCGTGGCCGACCCCATAAAGTATATATATTCTGACTCAGGATCAACAGCCGAGTCGATTGGAGCATGTCCGTCTGTCCGTCTGTACGTCCGTATGAACACACAGATCTCGGAGACTATAAGAGCTAAAGACTTAATTTTTTTTGCATAGTGTTTGTAGTGTTTTGCAGGCAGATCAAGTTTATTTTGGATTTTTGCCACGCCCCCCTCCGCCTTCACAAATCGATAAAAACGATTTTAAGCAAACCCAGACAAGCTACAAAGTTGGTACAGATCGGATAATAAACATGGAAGTTATACACATTTCAAATTTCAAAAGTTGATAGGCGTACGCTTGCTTGCTGTTCTCACCCCACACAACGGCAACATTTACTCATTGTTTCTCACACTTGTGAAGAGCGTGGCTCAGTGGTTAGAGGGTTGAACTCGCGTGCATGAGGTCCGCGGTTCGATTCCCGAAACGAATTTTTTTTTTTCAAATTTGTTTTTTAAAAATTTTTTTTTTATATTACCTTAAAATTGGCGAGTGCGCAGCACGAGCAAAATAAATATATTATATAACTTTGGGCACCGAGTATTAAATAGTCGAGCACACTCGACTATAACTTTCTTACTTGTTTCTTTTGTTTTGCTTCATAACCCGTCGATATCGGGATACATATGTATAAATAAAGAAAAGACAGTTTGATAGCGCTAAAATTTATTATCATATGACTTGTTATATGTGTATATGAAAATTGTAGAAAATATGAATCCAATCATACATGCAATCAACGTGCATAAAAAGCGTCTTTAGAGTGGCTTATAATATCAAAGAAGTTTCGGTACTTTCTCTCCCTGACTTTAAGTTCATTAAACTTTGGAAATTGATCTGTGTGTTTATTGCCAAGGGTGTCTATTTGGACAAGAAGCAACTAGGCCATCGAGTACGGCGATATAGATTTTTATAGCCAAAGTCCAGCAAGAAAAACTCAGACAAACGCATACTGAGGTACATCTGAACTTGTGCGAGAGATTGAGCTTTTTCCCACTGTTACTGTCATAATACATGCATTAATATGAATCGTAAATATTTTGATGTGTCGGTAGTTCAATTGATTTTCCGTGCCAGATATTCTTAAAGCTGAAAAGCTGTTCCTGTTTTTCTCCAAGATTTCTTTGTCTTTTTTACCTTGTTTCTCTACCCAGGCTTCGTCCATCTGGCATTTTCTTAGCATCAGCAATAGGCTTAGTGTCAAAACAATTTCGGCTTGATGTAATTGATCGACATAATGAAAATAGAACATGGCAGCTTTAAGACCGTCCCCATCATCCATCTGATGTCCCCTATTCTTTGTAACATACTGACAATGATTTTAATGTGTTCTGCCAAAATTCAACAAGGTAAATAAATATTTTTGATATTTTTAACACTTCTCGACATCATTATTTCGCTGTCATTTCTTTCCTAATTTTGTGTGCTTTCAGTTAGTTAAGTATGTAGAAGGAAAAGCAAACATCCTTTAACTTTCCTTTAACTTTTCCAAAAATTATTCATACAATTTTTTTTATAATTTATCTTTGTTTGATTTCGTACAATAAGTTTGTAGAACAGGTTTACCAAAAAACGTGAAAAATTCGTCCATAGAAGCAAGCAGCTAATTTTGGAAATTCTATTGAAATGGGAATCTAACCTTAAGCTAGAGCGAAAAGCACATTGAAGATACATATGATTTAAGAAGAAGAATATTAAAATTGAGGTCGATCAGTTCAAGGGCAGCTATGGGATATAACTAATCTGCGCAACAAGTAGTGAAATAAAATCTGGCACTTCTATAATGACAGTACCTGAAAACAATAAAATGATAAGTCAATATAATGCTGATTTAGAATTTTAATTAACATATATTTTCTTCGACTCTTCCATTCTGTATAAAAAAGCAAACGACACAAATACAGAAAAATAATACACAGCAAAAAGTTTAGTTAACAAATGGGCAGAAGTTGGTTAAAGTGTTATACCGCTGGAAGTCAAGCAAAAATCTGTTTTCACTCAGCTAAAGATTGCACAGATGCCACATTGGCCTGCCATGAGAATGTGTAACTTACACTTACTAACTTATCAACATTTGATTACTCAGTTAATATGCCTGCTTCTCTTTCCTGTGATTCTATGTCTCGTCTGTCTGGTCTCCCTGTTTACTTCACCCAACCAAGAAGGTTCCCTGTTTGTACATAGACAACACAATGGCAAGCAGCCAGACACCTCTACTTTTACATGTGACTAAATGACGGCAAACAAACACGCATCACCGTTCTACAACGCACTGTCTCGTTTATAATTATAAAAGAACATCGTACAAAGCGATTTTCGTATAGGGCCTTGCATTTGCTTCTACTACTACTACGCTACTGCTTGCGCTGCTGTCCATGCGGCTGGGTTAACTGTTCATTGTAGGCGTAACATAATGATGACTTTTGCAATGATAAACACCACAGACAAAATTATGAGTTAGAGAGTCGGAGTTAGTCTCATGAGTCGAAATACAGAAGTCAGTTAAGATATGTTTATTAACAAATGGTAGAAGCCAGTAAAGAGATGTTAAGCACAGATAGCGAAAATATGAGATTAATATCACGTTCACACACACACTAATTTTATGTATATATGTATGTATTTTTATTTATTAGTGAACCCAAATGAGCAAAATATGGAAACTTCTATGTAAATTTTTATTTTATTTTAATATACGGTGAAAAATGTTTTGAGTTTAATAATGACTAATTCTGTTCGTAATTCGTATGATAAACAATTTGCCATCAACTTGATAGTGTATTAAATTTTAGCCATGTATTTTCTGTTTTATTTTCAGTTGTGTGTAACCCATTGATGTATATGAAATACCAATAACTAGCATTTTTCCACGTTTATCTTTAATGACAGCCCGAAATTGTGGATTCTTCGTGTGAATTGACTTTTGGCTCGGGTCAAGTATCTGCACATTCTTGTTGGATACAGAAACTGCAAGTGGAAATAAGAGCGAGCGGAAGAAAAAAGAGAAGGATAGAGAGAGACAAAGGAATTTGCCGACAACTATAAATGTCAAGGATTTCGAATAAGGAATCGTCTCCAGACACAATATTTAAGTTTGATCAATCTTGTGATCTTGTGAATAGTCTTATTCAGTTTTATTCATTAGAGAATTAAAAGTCATTATGAAAATAGTAGAACTGACAAAAGTATAGTCTAACGGGGATACCCAGTAACCACTTACTATAAAAGAATCAGTACATCGCAAATAAACTTTTACCACATGATTAAGCTCATTACAATGGGAGCGGATAAATGTGAAGTTGCAGTGGCCACCTCCACCCAGGCCAGACAAGTCTTCCAAGCTTGGAAGGGGTGAACAGACCAATAAGAGCTCACCCGAAAAAGTTAAAGTGCCAAAAAAAAAGCTAAAGTGGCGGCAAATAAGAATTTGAAAACGGTTCTTCCGGAGCCTAATAAAAATAAAGAGCACCATCGGCCAGAATTCTGGTGTATGACTTTCATGTAGGAGGCAATATCAACGCTCAAGAAAAAAAAACCATGTCCAATTAGCCTTGTTTGCAGGACGAATATAACGAGGTTAGAAGAGCTCTAAGAAAGGCGATCAAGACCAGCAAACGTGAATGCTTATAGTTATTAGACTCGACTAGCTCGCCTTAAAGTCATTGTCGAGACCCTTTTTACACAAAGAGAGAATTGTGTGTCAATGCGCATTAACACCGAATTCGTGGCATCGTAAATAAAGCCAGACTCAGCTGACGTGGTTTTCTCAACCTCTCGCAGAATGAGCCATAATAAAGCACCTGGACCAGATGCAATACCCAACCGTCGCGTTAAGTTGGCCACTGCATTGCAGCCTGAAGCTTTCGCTAGTGTCTACAACAAAAGTCTCAGCGAAGGCATTTTTCCAAACCGCTGGAAAAAGCAAAAGCTGGTTCTCTTGCCGAATTCTGGGAAGCTGCCAGGGAAGCCATTTTCATTCAGACTGATTGACTTATTGACTCCTTGGGCAAGATACTCGAGAGCATTATTCAATATGGATTTCGCAAAGAGCGGTCAACCGTGAACGCTATGTTGTGTTTGGCATTGCTTCAAGTGCAATCCAAGGGAAACGGTGGAAAGGCGGAGATAAGCAATACTGCCTTATTGCTACGCTCTATACATTTAACACAGCGAACTAGGACTGTATTCTCAATGTTTTGGGCGTGGTGTCTCTCATTATCTATGCAAAATAGTTAGGAGCTATTTCAATGGTAGAGAGTTACGGTACAACACGGCAGATGAGACTCATCCGATCTCGGTGGGCATGCCAAAAGGCTCGGTCTTTGCTCCTCTCTTATGGAATTCGATTCACGACAGAATCTTTTGTTTCATATTGCAAGCGGAACACACTTCGTTGGATATGCTGATACTGTAACTCTTGTGGTGGTTGCTAAACACTTGAGTGTAGCTGAGTACATCAGCAGCGCGACCATCAAAGTGGTCATGGCTATGCTCAGTTGGACTGGAATTGGCTACCCGGAAATCCAAAGCGGTTCTTATACGATACTTAGGAGTTATCATTGACACTCGTCTCAGCTTTCGTGAGTACCTGCAAGCAGTCCAGGAGAAGACGGCCATCTGCAGTCTGGAACTTTTCCGAAGTATGCTCAGCACGCGTGGTCAGTGGTCACTGCTATCCAGTGTCGTGCGGTACATAATCCTGTATGCAGCTCCAGTATAGGCAGATACAATGTCAGTACCGAGCTACAGTAGAGGCAATCAAGCAACACATTGTCTTTGCGCGCTACCGATTTGTAGTGGTATCCGTACAAAAAATCTACTTAAGACAAAATAGTGACGAAAAAGATAGCGCTACGCGTCCGCTCGCGCTCGTCTCGTATCAATAGACACAATGTTTCAGGACCACTTAATATTGCTCCTCCTTCAAAATTAGAAGTCTCTAGTGTTTGTAGAAGCTGTGTTATTAGAAGCTTCAAAAGGTTTTGAGCGTATTGTGCGCGAACCGGTTGTATCATCCTATGTTAGAAATAAAAACGATCTTCATACGTTATACAGGAGTCTACTTACCAAATGGTGTCTCTAGCTCTTATACTTTAGAAATTCTTTGCGTTCAAACAGACGGACGGACAGACAGATTGACATGACCATTTTTGGGGTCTACCTCGCCTACTTCTGCCTGTTACGCACATTTGTAATTGCAATTTTATACATTTTCAATGGGGTATAAAAAACTAAGGCTTGCACTTGTGCTCCATACTCTCTGCACACATCCTATATGGAAAAACAGAATTCTTAAATAAACCTTCGAAAATCAAGAAAGAAGGAATATACTGAGACATAAAATTCTTCACTAATAGATATAGATGTATTTATCAGATCCGATGCAAATAATTACACCTTTATTTAAATCCTTTATTTAGCCATAAGAAGCATTTGTTCAGACGAACACCAATGAGCTCTAGGCCCGTATGCATCAGGCTTGAGCCATAAAAACACCATCTATAAGCGAGTGCTGCTGACACTCATAGTTTTAAGTACAGCCTATTTTACTTATCACTGTAAGATTTGTACACACCAAAAGGTTGCTGTGCGGGGGTCAAAGATGACTCTCCCGCTTTGATAGCAAACGAACACAAGACAGAATAAAACCAGTTTCCTACAAAAACTCAACCAAGTAAGTGTTCTTATTTAGAGACACTAACAGCATTCTAGCTGTTAAGATTCATTTAGATATATTTAATTTTTGGAGGGTTGGTAAAACTCAGTCGCGAAAGACTGAGAATAGATACACAGACAAACTGTGCTCGGTTGGTTTTGCTCTTGATGCTGACCATATCGTATATGTTACTTTATATTAAGTCAGCAAATGTTACTCACTCAACATTTAAAGTTTGGCAATCACGATTTAGATTTATATTTCCAATTTGTACCACAACCAATAAAAGCTTTGTCTCCAAATGTGATGACTTTAGTTATTCTTTGTGTGTGAACAATTGACCAAAAATATTTGTTGGATATATGTGTTTATATAGCTGGATATGCCTCATTAACTCTGTTACACACATTTCATATTATCGCAAGGTTATTCTCCTTATATTGAGTGTTACTGGTTATATAATGACAAATGCTTTGCAAATGTAATCAAAATGTTGATAGTCTAATAGAGAAGAAATGTAACGTGTTCCTCCTAAGATACAACATAGATATTTGAAACTGGAAAACCGCTTTTCATTGACTTGCAAATATATAGTATACACTTATCCTCGAGGTTGGTGAGGAATTTGAACTTGACTTATACATACAGTCATGGAAAAAATAATAGAAACGAAACAAATTTTTTTTTTGAAGCCAAGTTACCGAGATTGTGTTAAAATATTATGCATGAAACAAACTGTCCATGCACCGTTGATGATTCTTCTTTACGATGATATCCTATTTGAGTGTCTTTCGTCAGAAACTTTTGCTATGCCATTAAAGAGACGAACACATGTACATATGTATATATATTCTTGTTCAGCATCAATATTCCATTTGATTGTACATCTATCTGTGCGTTTAAACACCTCGATTTTGAAAACTTAAAATCGGATAATAAATTGTTTACCGGGTATGTTATGTTCTTTCAAATTTAACTTTTATTAACTTTTGTTGGCTTTGGAGAACTATGCAGAACTACTATCTAGCTTTAACTTGACGTTGCATGCATAATTAATAATGGCAAACTGTGTTGAATGCAACTTCAAGGCTAATTTTTCGTTTAGGCGTTCATGCATTTGGCATATAAATCAGCTTTAATGAAAATAAACACAATATCAACAAAATACTGAAAATAATTTGTTATGAGCGTGAAGACGGTTAAAAATTGCACAATTGAAATTAAGTCACGACTCGAAAATACCTGTATTATTTGATTCAAATCGGATGACTATGCCATACAATTTTCGACAAGGTGAACTTTAACCCTTTCTTCCTTTAAAGAAACATTTTTAAAATAAAAAATCAAATTTTGTCGCATTGTTCCTATGTCAGATATATGATATAGTCATCCGAATTCTGCAAATTTGCACCGTGTTGCTTAACAAACAAAAATTATTCCTTCAAAGTCTCAATAAACAAGTAAGAAGGATATAGTCTAGTATGCTCGATAATATAATACTCATGCACGCGAGTTCAACCTTCTGAGCCATACTTTTACAAGTGTGAGAAACACTGAGTAAATGTTGCCGTGTGTGGGGTGAGAACAGCAAGCAAGCGTACGCCTCTCAACTTTTGGAATTTGAAATGTGTACAACTTTCATGTTAATAATCCGATCTGTACCAAATTTTTACACAACGTCCAGATAACTAACTTTGTACCAAAATTCAGTCCTGCAGCTTTGCTGGGTGTGCTCAAAATCGTTTTTATCGATTTGTGAAGGCGCAGGAGGCGTGGCAAACATCCAAAATAAACTTGATCTGCCTGCAAACACTACAAGCACTTTGCAAAAACGGACAAACGGACAGACGGACATGGTCCAATCGACTCGGCTATTGATCCTGAGTCAGAATATATATACTTTTTGGGGTCGGCCACGCCTCCTTATGGGTGTTACATACATTTGCTGCTGTCACAAACTCAATCTTGGTACCCAATGCGCACCGAGTATAAAAACACTATATATTGTTGCCGTGTGTGGGGTTAGAACCGCAGGCAACCGTACGCCAGAGAGACGCCCCTAAAATGTTGGTATTTGAAATGTGCATAACTTCCATGTTAATTATCCGATCTGTAACAAATTTTCCCACAACGTCCACACATTCAATTATATAGCTATGATGGGTGTGGGTGCAGTGGTGTGTTCAAAATAGTTTTGATCGATTTGTAGAGGCGGTGAGGGGCGTGCCAAAAATGCAAAATAAACTTGATTTGCCTGCAACTAATACAAGCACTTTGCAAAAAAAAATATAGCCTCCAGCTCTTGTAGTCTCCGAGATCTATGTGTTAGGACGTACAGACGGTCAGACGGCACATGCTCCAATCGACTCGGCTGTTGATCCTGAGTCAGAATATATATACTTTATGGGGTCGGCCACGCCTCCTATCGGTGTTACATACATTTGCTCTTGTCACTAACCCAATATACTCTTGGTACCCATAGAGCACCGAGTATAAAAAGATACGAAAAGTATTTATTTAGATCACCAAAATGTTCTGTTATCATTTTCCGTTCTTCTCTCTATTTTAATAAAACTGAACACAGCTAATTCTAAAATTTCTGTTATGCATTGGGCGGAAACCTGTGAAACCCGTTGGCTTTTATTGTTGAAATTCCGGTGCTCTTCTGTTTCTCTGGACCATTTGCATGACAGAAGCAATGAAAGTGTTGTGCACTCTTAAACATTCAAGTATACCTACCGGACATCATTTTGTATAAGCTGAATGTATACATACACAATCACGCAAACAATTGAATTGTAGATTACATGTTTGCAAAAGGCGTCAAAAGATGAAGGCCATGACATTCTTGTGCCATGGCATGCCCTAAGCTACAACCGTAACTAAATATTCCGCTACTGTTCTCAGTTATTGTTGTGTGTCTATTCCTCAACTTTCTGTTATGCATGTTTTTATTGTATGGCACGAGTAAATTCATTTGGTACAGTAGCTTGCAACTCACAAGCCGAATGATGAACATCAGGATACTTGACTGCAGGTAACTTGACTAAAATATAATGCTGCTCGCAGTAAATACTGGGAAATGAATCAAATCGTAGCAATATGTCTGTATCTACACACAACAGCACAAATCTGTATACACCGAAAAAAAGGAAAATCAAATTTCAAACGCAAATTTCTAAGCGATTTATATGTATTTTTAACAATTCGATATATTTTATATTTAATTTTAAGTGTTTATACTCCAAAAATAGCACACGCAAAAGTCTGTATACACCTTACTTAAACCTACATATAATGGATATTATATCCTTTTTAGTAACTTGTGCGGTATCCCCCTCTATGCAAACCTTCCTTAAGATATTTTGTCATCGAATTTACAAGTTTCATTGTTTTCTCTGATGTAATTTTGCCCATTCCTCCACTATTACCACCTTGAGCATTTTTATGCTCGGTGCCCATTGGGATACTCTAGGTACCAATGGGTTAGTGACAAGAGCAAATGTATGTAACACCCATAAGGAGGCGTGGCCGACCCCATAAATATATTTTGACTCAGGATCAACAGCCGAGTCGATTGGAGCATGTCCGTCTGTACGTCCGTATGAACACACAGATCTCGGAGACTATAAGAGCTAGAGACTTAATTTTTTTTTGCAAAGTGCTTGTAGTATTTGCAGGCAGATCAAGTTTATTTTAGATTTTTGCCACGCCCCCACCGCCTCCAGAAATCGATTAAAACCATTTTGAACACACAATCTACATGACTGAATATGTTTATCTGGACGTTGTGTAAAAATTTGGTACAGATCGGATTATAAACATGGAAGTTATACACATTTCAAATTCCAAAAGTTGAGAGGCGTCTCTATAGCGTACGCTTGCTTGCTGTTCTCACCCCACACACACGGCAACATTTACTCAGTTTCTCACACTTGTAAAGAGTGTGGCTCAGTGGTTAGAGGGTTGAACTCGCGTGCATGAGGTCCGCGGTTCGATTCTCGTGGCGATTTTTTTTTATTTTTTTTTTAAATTAACTTAAAATTGGCGAGTGCGCAGCACGATCTAAATAAATATATAATATAACTTTGGGCACCGAGTATTATATAGTCGAGCATACTCGACTATAACTTTCTTACTTGTTTTTTGGTTGGAGGAGTGAGCTCACCAATTGGTATACCATTGCCATCTAAAAATAGTTTTACAATGATTTTTCGCTCCGCAATAGAAATTTCTGCACTTTTCTTCACTATGGGGTAAATCTTTATAATGTAATGAAAAATTAAAATCAATTGTAAAAAAACCCGTTGTAAAAAACCTAGAATTAGGTGCCTGGAATTCTGACTATAATCCCAAAAATTTCCATTTCAAAGGTAAAAGAACTGTGTACAGACTTTTGCGTGTACCTATTTTTGTATCGTGGGATACTTGCGCAACCATCAACAACCGCTAACATCCAAGGCAATCAGCCCAGCATATCCGCCACGTGCCCTGCATCAGCAGAATATGGATTGGGAGACACTTGCGCAACCATCACCAACGCGGGATCGCCAGCAGCGACGGCAGCAGTAGCAGCAGCAGCGAGTCTTCATTCTTAAGCTTTAGAATTGTTATAAGTTATTTCTAATTTTGAATTCAATAAAGCAGCTTGCTTTTTTTCTGCAAATCAAACACAAAGATTTATTAATTGGCGCCCGAGCAGGAACCAAGTGAATAAGTAAAAAACAGAAGACAAACGCGTCGCGTACCAGTGCCTCAAGTAGCCACACAGTGTAACTCGCTATAAGTGCCTTTATAAAAGCTACGACGTGAGTAATTAAAGAGTTCTCAGGAGATAGAGCCACGTTCACCTCTTGGAAAAAGTATGTTGATCGAATCATAGGCATGTTCGAGGGACAAGAAAATTCACACAGATTTTACCTGGTTACTCTTGCCATTCGAACAAAAGTAGTCGGTGAAGCCGACACGGTTCTCGAATCCTACAATACCCCACTAAATTGGAAGGCAATTTCGAAGTGCCTAACAGCACATTGAAGATTCTCGAGTATCATATGTCTTCATTGAAGCAGGGATATATGATCATACACGAATTCTATCAAGCGATTTATCACAACTTGTCACTGATCTTAAACCAGATGGGAGCAATGGAGGAGTCTCCGGAAGCAATAAGAGCACTAACAAACGTGTATCGCGGAAAAACTCTAGACATCTTTGTGAGAGGTCTCAACGGTGATTTACCAAGACATCTTGGTATCAAAAAACCAAGAGATTTAAGTCATACCTTGCATCTCTGTACTCTACTGGAAAACCAAGAGCATAGAAATATGTTCGCACCAAGATCTAGGCAACCACCTCCAAGTCTACCGCCAAAACAATCTTTACCAATGAGCCCAATAATGGTCAACCATCCAAGCGGTAAGCCCACCATGAGTCACCCAAATCCACCACATTTGTATCAGCCAATGGATGTAGATCCATCAATTCGGTCAAATCGTATAAATTACATGAACCGCCCAAATAATAACTTCGCGGGCAAACGACCCCCGCCGCTTTCACAAGCAAACCAGCCTCTCTAACACCAAAGGCAGTTCCATGTATCTACAGGAGAAGAGCAAGATTACTATGAAGCTTGGGAACTATAGAGCAATTGATTCATACGAAGATAACGATCAGACCAATGAAGGCTATGCTTTAGAGACGGTTGATACGTCTGATATACATTTTTTAGATTAAATAGTTCCTCGTTGCCTTACTTCGACTGTGCTACGAGGGACGGCAAAACCTTCAAATTTTTAATTGACACAGGCTCTAAACAAAACTACATTCAGTCAAACCTAGTACAGGCTCCGAAACCAAATGAAAAGCCATTTTTTGCAAATTCTGTGGGAGGGCAGACCAAGATTACTCACCACACTAATCTTAGTTTATACAATCGGCCTGATCACCCAATTAAATTCTTATTACCCACTCTAAAAACATTTCACGGTATCTTGGGTAATGATACCCTTAAAAATCTAGATGCGGTGATCGATGTAAAGAATGACATTCTTATCATAAACGGCAATTAAAGAGTAAAAATAAAACAAATGGCAACCCAGACAGTAAATCACATTAAAAATCGAACAGAACACATGACAGTATGTCAGAAAGACATACTCAACACAATAGCTAGAAAGCATTCAGATTTATTTGCGGAACCCGATGAAAAGTTAACATACACCACCGCTGTACAAGGTGAAATCAGAAAAAACACAGACATACCAGGTCATAGCAGACACTACCCATTCCGATCTTCACTAAGACCAGAAGTCGGGAAACAAATCAATCAGTGACTCGATGATGGCATAATAAGACCTTCACGGTCACCTTATAATGCCCCCGTATGGATAGTATCCAAAAAAGCAGATGCATCTGGTGAAAAGAAGTATATACTCGTTATAGATTATAGAAAACTAAATGCTATAACAATTTCGGATCCCTGAGATTGGTGAAATTATCGCCCAACTGGGTAGAAATAAATATTTTACAGTGCTCGATCTGAAAAGTGGTTTTCACCAGATCTCGCTTAAAATAAAAGATATAGAGAAAACAGCGTTTGGTTTAAAGAACTCCCCATCCATTTTCCAAAGAGCTCTCGAAGACATCTTACGAGAACATGTTGGAACGAGATGCTATGTCTATATCGATGATATAATAATTCAGTAAATCTGAAGCCGAACACACCCAAGACCTCGATAAAGTATTTTCTAGTCTAGCCAAAGCTAATATGAAAGTACAAATCGATAAATGCGAGTTTTTCAGAAACGAAGTCGATTTCCTCGGCTTTACTATTTCCAATAATGGTGTCAAAACCAATAAGGAAAAAGTAAAAATTTCCCGTCACCAAATACCCTAAAGGATGTTTTCTAGGGCTATCAAGCTATTACAGACGCTTTATTCGTGACTACGCAAAATTAGCGAATGCATTTGAAAAAATTAAAAATACCGTACCTTAGAATTTCAACTCACAACAGACGCTTCAAACTTCGCCATAGGGGTAGTATTGGAACAAAACGGCAGACCGATTACCTTTATTTCGCGTACTTTATCTAGCACTGAAGAAAACTATGCCACCAATGAAAAAGAAATGCTGGCCATAGTGTGGGCTCTTCAAAGTCTACGCATGTACCTTTACGGTACCTCCAAAGTTAGTTGTCATGGACAACGAAAAGGCTTTAAACGCAGCTTCCATCAAGTTTCTATTAAAGGAACAACTAAAAATATAAGTCTTTACGATACCACCGTATGCTTCCACAAGCAACGGTCAAATAGAGAGGTTTCATTCAACAATGACTGAAATCCTGAGGTGTCTTAAGCAGGACGAGACCACAGCCACTTTTGAAGATTTGATATTCAGAACAGTAAGGGAATACAACCACTCAATCCACTCCACTACAAAAAAGAAATCCATAGAAACATTCTTCGGTACCCAATTTAATTCCAACCCTATAGAACTCGAACGACTCAGAAAACAGATTAGCAATAGCATCAGCAAAAAACAAGAGGAAGATCTCACCTACCACAATCAAAAGTGAGATTCTATAAGAAAATATGAAAAAGGCAAGACAATATACAATACAACAGGAAAAACTCAATCAGGAAAAACTCAATCAGGAAAAATTGTCCACAAAAATAATATCAAAACATAATACCCGTTCACAGATTCTTCTTGTCGTTATGTCATGGATTAGCCACAATTTTAGACTATTCAAACTCCCAGTTGATCCCTATAAAGACTGGGGTAGCAGCAATACAGAATGGCGGATTCAGGGTCATTCATATTTATAATATAGAAGAGTATGAAAACACCGCATGGAAACTAGAAGAAACATTGAGAAATGTGAGCCACAATCACCAGCTTTACCCATTTCTAGAATATGAATTGAACAAAATAAAAACCGACCTGCGTCGACTCAACCTAAGAGAAGAGCAACAAGATCCATAGATTTCTTAGGGACAGCATGGCAATGGCTGGCCGGTACACAGGACAGAAATGATCACGAAATTCTAATAGCAAAGTTGAATGAGCAATTTGAAAATAATAATAGACAGGTAGTAATAAATAAAGAATTAAATGTAAGAATAAATGAACTAAGCATGAGATCTAACGCTATACTAAAAACAACTTTAGAACATAAGGAATTTCAAGAACAAATAATAGCTGTTCTAAAATACAAAATTCAAATTTTTAAAGATGAAGTAAATAATCTGATACAATTCGAAAACTCCACAATAAAAATTGGCAACGAAGAATATGAAGCCAGGGAGGCAAGATTTGCAGAGGCAATTCCACCACTCTTCCAGATGATGGCAGAAAAAACCATATCCGAGAAAATACTATCACTACAGATGTTAAAAGAACTTAACATCAACAACACTCGAAGACTGGATATGCTACGAACCGACAACTTCGAAGCAAACTCCATCAGCTTCGGACTTTCTGGTATCCTAATAATAACAATTATTATACTGGCTATATTGGCACGGAAACTCCAATCTGTTCCAGAAGTACAACAGGCCACAGAAGTACAGAAAGACGAAACGCCAAGCAATGGAACACAAACACGCTTCTACATTGGGTCCGAGGACGTCCGTGCTTCAAGGGGGAGGAGTTAACAACAATGCTGACAAAACACCGAAATATCGCTAAGCCCATTGACACCTGCAATGCACTCAGCGAATTCTGCAAACTCTGCAAAGTCTGCAGCACATCCGCCACACCGATCGTGGGATACTTGCGCAATCATCAACAACCGCTAACATCGATGGCAAGCAACCCAGCATATCCGCCACGTGCCCTGCATCAGCAGAATATGGATTGGGAGACACTTGCGCAACCATCACCAACGCGGGATCGCCAGCAGCGAGTCTTCATTCTTAAGCTTTAGAATTGTTATAAGTTAGTTCTAATTTTAAATTCAATAAAGCAGCTTGCTTTTTTTCTGCAAATCAAACACAAAGATTTGTTAATTTATATATTTATTTGTCTACCTATGACATTCTATATTTTGCATGAGAAGATAGGCTACAGTAGAGGGCACCCGACAGTAAAATTTCCTGCACCCTGAAAAAAATATAACTTTACTTATGTTTTCAACCGAAAAAAATTGTGATGAAAGAGCTCGCGCTACGAGTTCCCTTTAATATTACAAGCCTCTAGTGTTTATAGAAGCTGTTTTGGGCGAATTGTGGGCGAACGGTGCGTGGGGTCTGCCACGGCTCCTTCTGTCTGTTACGCACATTTGCACAAAGTAAATATAGCCTTTTTTAACCATTTTCAGTGGGTACAGTGTATGAAAATGGGTTCAGTTTATTATATTTTTTAAGTCATATACACAAATATATTAAAATAATTAAGAAATATTTGTAAATATTTCTACAACTGTAGCTATAATTGTCGCATACGCAAGTCTAACTTTATAGTACAAATGTATAAATGAATAAGTCGATATTTATGATCCGATTTGCACAGAGCGTCAACACAAGTGTACATTTCAAGCGTTCCAAGGTTTTCAAAATTGATAATTAAGTCATTTATTAAATATTTAGAAAGCTGATGGTACGCACTCGCCAATTTTAAGTTTATTATATTATATAAATGTATACATTATATATTCATTTTGTTCGTGGTACGCACTCGGCAGTTAAGTTAATTTTATTTTACTATATAAATTTATTCATTATATATTTATTTTGCTCATTCTACGCATTTTTAAGTTAATTCCAACATATATATATTTTTATTAACATTAATACATTTTCTTGGAATAATTAAGAATTATAAATTTTATTATATATACTTATATTGTGATTTAAAAAAATAAATAAATCGTTTCAAGAATCGAACCCCGAATCACTAGCACGCAAGTTCAAAACACTAAAATATTGTTGCCGTGTGTGGGGTTAGAGCCGCAGGCAACCGTACGCCATAGAGACGCCCCTTAAATTTTGGTATTTGAAATGTGCATAACTTCCATGTTAATTATCCGATCTGTGCCAAATTTTTACACAACGTCCACGGAATAAATGAAGTCTGTAGCTCTTGTGGTCTCCGAGATCAGTGTGTTCCTACGGCCGCACAGACGGACATGGTCCAATCGACTCGGCTATTGATTCTGAGCCAAAGTATATATATATAATATATATCATCAAAGTATATATATATATCATTAAACTTAGTAGATAAGAAAACTGAAAAGAATGCACATCTCTGACAGATTAACTTAAAAACAGAAATGATGTTGAATATATTACCAGAGTTCAAAGGAAAGAGCTATTTATGTTATATTATATATTAGCTGTAAAATTTACTTATTATTTGTATAATAGATAGTAAATAAATAAAAAGAGAGAAAAAATGTACTATAGTCCAAATCGGACTAGTCTAAATCCAAATCATCTAGCCAATAAAAATCAGTATTAGGTATTTTGTAAGCGACCAAAATCGAGTATGGTTTGATTTACACATATAAAATCAGTGAATTAGATTTACTCGCCCAGACCTTTCGTGTTATAAGTACATATGTATGTATAAATGTGCTTGTATTATATACATACATATGTATGTGTTTGAATAAATATATTTGTGTTTTTGAATTTTCATTTAAATGATTTTTGCAACGTTTTGTTTTTAGCACATAATTATGATGAGGGTCAGTTTTTAAAGTGGCTGTTCAAACTATATAATATTTGTATCATTTCCCGTTGGAATTTGGAAAGTTAAATTGAAAACTTCAGCAGCTTGCTTCACTGAAATTATTATTTACCTTTTACCACGTTCCACTTATAATTTGTCTACGTGGCTAGGGGGTATCTTTCTGCCAAGCACAGTTTCCTTATATTCAATAGTTATGTACAATTGTGAACAAACTATACATACTATACAGACAGTGTGTATATATATGTACATTTTATCTACCTGCCATTTATCAAATGAGCTCATGCTAAAATTACTAAAGTAATTACATTTTTATTCTAACAATTACATAAGCATTTAATAGCAATAAGAGCTATGTCTACCACGCACCATTTCCCTCGTCCATCTACATGTACAAACTTCACATAGAAATACATAAAATTTATTCTTATTCATTTTAAAGAAAAATTTCTGCTAGTCTTTTCCAGCATCGGCGAAGATACAAAAGAGCAACAACAACAATACCAACATTAGAAACAACACTTATAACGAAAAACAGCAGTAGAAATAACAACAACAACAGAAGCAGCGGCAAGAACATAAACAACAACAACGACATTTAGACTTAATTTAAATGTAAGAGAAAAACGAGGCAAACAAGAAAGTAAAATTATCTAAGGAAAACCAAAGATATCATACTCTAGATAAGTTTAAGGGCACACTATTATTACTATGACTATTTATTGATATTTGTCATTATTGATAACTGAGTGTTTGCTCAGTTTTCAGATAGTTATTAGATATGTAAAGCTTTGTCATGTTGCAGAGGTAACATAATAACGGACTGCCAGATAAATATTTGCAAATGTACAGATATAAAAGTGCTTATTACTTTTTAGGTGTGCCACGTCTCCCTTGGCAAAATGAATATAACCTGGGCAAGGGTATATAAAAAGTAGCAAAACAAAAGCCGCTTCAGCATCTCATGTAACGCAACCCAAAACGTAACGGCTGTAGAGAGGCAAAAAGTATAATTTATGTGTATTTTGTTGTGTTGTTGTTATTTCTCGTTGTTGTTGGTTGCTTTTCTTATTGTTGCCGTTGTTGTTTTACATTCTTTGGCACAAATGCTCATTTTATCGTTTAACTTGGTAAGGGCACAAAGCTACATGCTACAATTGAATTTGAGTTATCCAGCCTAAGCGCGCACACAGCAACACACATGGAAATACTCCCACCCTTGCACACATAGACTGCTTAACCCAATTCACTGTAGCTCCTACTGCTTTTACCGAAAACGAAAGTATATCTGGCAGCAACGTCGGCGTTGCGTAGTATTGACTTGATTTGAGTAGAGTTCAGTTGAGTTTTGTAAGATGCGTGTGAGTGTCATCTTTTTAGATGCTTAGTTGGGGCGAAATGATTTTGAAAATGTTGAAAAATTTTGCTTGTCTGTATACATTATTTTACAATTATTTTGGTTCCCTCAGTTGATTGCTTGTTTGCATGTGCTGTTTGCTCTCAGTCGCAATATTGAAGCAAGCAAAGCAACATGTGGGATCGCGAGAAAAAGATAAAATTAATTGAATTGGACGAGAATCAATCTGTTTTATGGGATGTCTCTTCAGCAGACTATAAAAATAAGTATAGAAAGTATATAGCAATAGCAGCAAATCTCGATTTTTGTGTCCGACATAATATAAACACGTCGTTATTCCTTGACTTTCACAAAACAACAGAACTTGAATATGTTTGTCACTTGCAAGCACTGCAAACAAAAAATGGAAACACGTGTAGACATTAACGCAATATATTGCACGAAATAGCCATGCAAAAGTTTTCGTGCAAAACAAAAATTGATTGAAGCTAGAAATTTTCTTGCAATATTCGCATAGGTGCATCGTGTGTACCTAGCTTAACATACTACACAGGTCTTAAACTAAATTTGTGCTTTCTCTTCTGCTGTTTGATATATACATTTGGCATATTATTGTCTGTGTTACTTATTGGACAGTTAACAGCCACGACAAATAATATAATATTAATAAAAATATTTTGAGCAAAAACATTTTCGTCGAATAAAACAGGATCTCTCATACACATATGAAGTATTTATACTCGGTGCCCTATGGGTACCAAGAGTATATTGGGTTAGTGACAGCAGCAAATGTATGTAACACCCATAAGGAGGCGTGGCCGACCCCATAAAGTATATATATTCTGACTCAGGATCAACAGCCGAGTCGATTGGAGCGTGTCCGTCTGTCGATCTGACCGTCTGTCTGTCCGCTAGAGACTTAATTTTTTGTGCAAAGTACTTGTAGTGTTTGCAGGCAGATCAAGTTTATTTTGGATTTTTGCCACGCCTCCCACCGCCTCCACAAATCGATAAAAACGATTTTGAGCATACCCAGCCATTACACAGTTAGAATATGTTTATCTGGAAGTTGTGTAAAAATTTGGTACAGATCGGATTATTAGCATGGAAGTTATACACATTTCAAATTCCAAAAGTTGAGAGGCGTCTCTATAGTGTACGCTTGCTTGCTGTTCTCACCCCACACACGGCAACATTTACTCAGTGTTTGTCACACTTGTGCAGAGAGTGGCTCAGTGGTTATACACTCTTGTAGAGTGTATATTAGTTTTAAACAAAAGTTTGCTTATAAATCGGAACCGTCCGGATCATAGGAAAAACTACAAAAACGTAAAATCTGTGCAAAATAAATTAACGCTTGCTTGTCACTTGTTGCATTATTATTTTTTTTTCGATATTTCCATATTTAATATAGTATCTTATGTAACTACTTATTATTCACTATCGCATTCAGGTGATGTTATTCAGTCATCATCATTACATTCAACAAACACAATGAAAGTATGCCATGATTCATATACCACCTGGACTTGAGAAACTGTTTCAAGTTTAAAACCAAATGATAAAATCAACAAAACGTGTTGAGTACGAGGAACTGGACGTCTCGTTGCCCTATAGTTTTGCAATATAATTTTCTTTATGTTTTCGGCTTGGTAATGCTCTTGCATGCGTTAAATTAAATTGTAACCTTATCAAAAGTTCACAGTCTTATTACGGTCTTTTTCTTTCAGAAAAGAGTTCCATTATGTACATGCATAAGAAAGAAATAGAGAGGAGAGTGAGAGAGAGAAAAGGAGATTGTGATTAGAACCTTCTGAACTATATCACAAGTGTCTTTGTAACCAAGTTCCTTTTAGTTCCGTTCACCTTGAGCTTAGTGTATTTCTTTTGTTGACTTGAAAATGAGAACGTGTCGCTCGTTTGTTGTCCAGATCATTTATGTGTGAGCGTGTATCTAAAAATATATGCATGTGTCCGTCTCTATTTTATAATCAGCTAAATAAATAATATAATAAAAGAGGCAACACAAATACTGAGAGAAATATTCGAGCAATATTTCAACTGTAAAATTTGAAAATTAATATTCTTAACGACTTATAATTTGGTTTTGTAATTCCCAAATATATAAAAATGTTATACTTGGATGCATCTAATTATATGTAAAGTTCATTTAAATTACAAAATTTTGCATTACTTAGAATTTGAACAGGATCTTCATATTGCTTTTAAATGAATGGAATAAAAATGAATCGCAGAGAAGAAATTAGAAAATAAAGTGTTGTAAGTCTGTTGTCATGTCGAATGCGAGGGCCAAAAAAATCAATAGACAAAGAGAGCTTGAAAATCTCCCTTAAAGGCTTTTACCATTGTCCTAAGCGACCTTCTTGGCTGTCTCTTATTTTCTGTGTTTTTTTTATACTCGGTGCCCTATGGGTACCAAGAGTATATTGGGTTAGTGACAAGAGCAAATGTATGTAACACCCATAAGGAGGCGTGGCCGACCCCATAAAGTATATATATTCTGACTCAGGATCAATAGCCGAGTCGATTGGAGCATGTCCGTATGTCCGTCTGTACGTCCGTATGAACACACAGATCCCGGAGACTAAGAGCTAGAGACTTAATTTTTTTGCAAAGTGCTTGTACTGTTTGCAGGCAGATCAAGTTTATTTTGAATTTATGCCACGCCCCCCTCCGCCTCCACAAATAGATAAAAACGATTTTGAGCACACCCAGCCAAGCTACAGAACTGAATCTGGACGTTGTGTACAAATTTGGTACAGATCGGATTATAAACATGGAAGTTATACACATTTCAAATTCCAAAAGTTGAGAGGCGTCTCTTATAGCGTACGCTTGCCTGCTGTTCTCACCCCACACACGGCAACATTAACTCAGTGCTTTTCACACTTGTAAAGAGTGTGGCTCAGTGGTTAGAGGGTTGAACTCGCGTGCAATCGAAGCGATTTTTTTTTTTAACATTTTTTTTTTTAACTAACTTAAAATTGGCGAGTGCGCAGAACGAGCTAAATAAATATATAATATAACTTTGGGCACCGAGTATTATATAGTCGATCATACTCGACTATAACTTTCTTACATGTTTTTCTTAGCTTAGATGCCGTATGTCTGTGTGAAGAAAACTAAAAAAAAGTCTATAAACATTTGGGGCAATGGCATTGTTGTTGCCCTTACACACCAACACGTTGCCTGCTTTCCATTTTCAACATGTGCCCCAAGGATGCTTTTATGGATTTTCGTATGTAGTTTTTCAGCGATGACGTTTGCGTTGATTTTTGATAGCTTCCTTGCGCACAAAGAAATAGCACCAAATGTCAAGCCGACATAAACACACGCACACCCACTCATGGCAATCAACTTATTGCTAGATTTTTATATCGCCGCAATGGTATATTCGCATTTAATAGATCAACAGCCGAGCCGAAAATCTCTCTGCTATTTGATGGAAATCGATACTTACCACTAAAAGATGATTCTTGACATATATATATACATATACATATATACATATACCTCTTTTATGTATGTATATAAATTTGATAGGGGCGTTTCGTTCATTCGACCAAGTCTGTCTGAACGTGCGTATAAACACCTGGATTTGGAAAACTATACGAACTAGAGCATCCGAATATTTTGCAAAGTGCTTGTATTAATACCATGCATATCAAGTTTATGCAACTTTTAATTTTCTTGGGTATCATAGAGCACTAGATAATATTTCTAGAATATATACTTACCTTTTGCTTCTCTTCATTTTCCATATCTTTGTATTTTTATGCGACATAAATTGTAGTTGAAAGTTGGCACAGAACAGATGTTCGTACTTACCTGTAATGAGAAAATACATTTTTTTAAAGAATAATATAAAAAAATTAGACCGTGATCGTCTAAATGGGCTAGATCTTGTTTATGTTTATTCCCTGAGTGGGAATCGACCCACGACTGTGTTACTTAGGGGATACTCGATTACCCACTCGACTAGCACAGCCAATGACCGCACAGGTGACAAAAAAAAAACTGCTTCCTCGAAACTATTCATTGGAAGTTAATTAACTTTTAATCTAACTAATATATGTTCCAACTTTCAACTCAGATTTATGTCGCATAAAAATACAAAATTGGAAAATGAAGAGAAGCAAAAGGTAAGTATATATTCTAGAAATATTATCTAGTGCTCTATGATACCCAAGAAAATTAAAAGTTGCATAAACTTGATATGCATGGTATTAATACAAGCACTTTGTAAAATATTCGGATGCTCTAGTTCGTATAGTTTTCCAAATCCAGGTGTTTATACGCACGTTCAGACAGACTTGGTCGAATGAACGAAACGCCCCTATCAAATTTATATACATACATAAAAGAGGTATATGTATATATGTATATGTATATATATATGTCAAGAATCATCTTTTAGTGGTAAGTATCGATTTCCATCAAATAGCAGAGAGATTTTCGGCTCGGCTGTTGATCTATTAAATGCGAATATACCATTGCGGCGATATAAAAATCTAGCAATAAGTTGATTGCCATGAGTGGGTGTGCGTGTGTTTATGTCGGCTTGACATTTGGTGCTATTTCTTTGTGCGCAAGGAAGCTATCAAAAATCAACGCAAACGTCATCGCTGAAAAACTACATACGAAAATCCATAAAAGCATCCTTGGGGCACATGTTGAAAATGGAAAGCAGGCAACGTGTTGGTGTGTAAGGGCAACAACAATGCCATTGCCCCAAATGTTTATAGACTTTTTTTTAGTTTTCTTCACACAGACATACGGCATCTAAGCTAAGAAAAACATGTAAGAAAGTTATACAGTACAGACGGACATGCTCCAATCAACTCGGCTATTGATCCTGAGTCAGAATATATTCTTATGGGGTGGCCACGCCCCTTATGGGTGTTACATACATTTGCTCTTGTCACTAACCCAATATACTCTTGGTACCCATAGGGCACCGAGTATAAAAAAAACACAGAAAATAAGAGACAGCCAAGAAGGTCGCTTAGGACAATGGTAAAAGCCTTTAAGGGAGATTTTCAAGCTCTCTTTGTCTATTGATTTTTTTGGCCCTCGCATTCGACATGACAACAGACTTACAACACTTTATTTTCTAATTTCTTCTCTGCGATTCATTTTTATTCCATTCATTTAAAAGCAATATGAAGATCCTGTTCAAATTCTAAGTAATGCAAAATTTTGTAATTTAAATGAACTTTACATATAATTAGATGCATCCAAGTATAACATTTTTATATATTTGGGAATTACAAAACCAAATTATAAGTCGTTAAGAATATTAATTTTCAAATTTTACAGTTGAAATATTGCTCGAATATTTCTCTCAGTATTTGTGTTGCCTCTTTTATTATATTATTTATTTAGCTGATTATAAAATAGAGACGGACACATGCATATATTTTTAGATACACGCTCACACATAAATGATCTGGACAACAAACGAGCGACACGTTCTCATTTTCAAGTCAACAAAAGAAATACACTAAGCTCAAGGTGAACGGAACTAAAAGGAACTTGGTTACAAAGACACTTGTGATATAGTTCAGAAGGTTCTAATCACAATCTCCTTTTCTCTCTCTCACTCTCCTCTCTATTTCTTTCTTATGCATGTACATAATGGAACTCTTTTCTGAAAGAAAAAGACCGTAATAAGACTGTGAACTTTTGATAAGGTTACAATTTAATTTAACGCATGCAAGAGCATTACCAAGCCGAAAACATAAAGAAAATTATATTGCAAAACTATAGGGCAACGAGACGTCCAGTTCCTCGTACTCAACACGTTTTGTTGATTTTATCATTTGGTTTTAAACTTGAAACAGTTTCTCAAGTCCAGGTGGTATATGAATCATGGCATACTTTCATTGTGTTTGTTGAATGTAATGATGATGACTGAATAACATCACCTGAATGCGATAGTGAATAATAAGTAGTTACATAAGATACTATATTAAATATGGAAATATCGAAAAAAAAATAATAATGCAACAAGTGACAAGCAAGCGTTAATTTATTTTGCACAGATTTTACGTTTTTGTAGTTTTTCCTATGATCCGGACGGTTCCGATTTATAAGCAAACTTTTGTTTAAAACTAATATACACTCTACAAGAGTGTATAACCACTGAGCCACTCTCTGCACAAGTGTGACAAACACTGAGTAAATGTTGCCGTGTGTGGGGTGAGAACAGCAAGCAAGCGTACACTATAGAGACGCCTCTCAACTTTTGGAATTTGAAATGTGTATAACTTCCATGCTAATAATCCGATCACACAACGTCCAGATAAACATATTCTAACTTTGTAGCTTGGCTGGGTGTGCTCAAAATCGTTTTTATCGATTTGTGGAGGCGGTGGGAGGGCGTGGCAAAAATCCAAAATAAACTTGATCTGCCTGCAAACACTACAAGTACTTTGCACAAAAAATTAAGTCTCTAGCGGACAGACAGACGGTCAGATCGACAGACGGACACGCTCCAATCGACTCGGCTGTTGATCCTGAGTCAGAATATATATACTTTATGGGGTCGGCCACGCCTCCTTATGGGTGTTACATACATTTGCTGCTGTCACTAACCCAATATACTCTTGGTACCCATAGGGCACCGAGTATAAATACTTCATATGTGTATGAGAGATCCTGTTTTATTCGACGAAAATGTTTTTGCTCAAAATATTTTTATTAATATTATATTATTTGTCGTGGCTGTTAACTGTCCAATAAGTAACACAGACAATAATATGCCAAATGTATATATCAAACAGCAGAAGAGAAAGCACAAATTTAGTTTAAGACCTGTGTAGTATGTTAAGCTAGGTACACACGATGCACCTATGCGAATATTGCAAGAAAATTTCTAGCTTCAATCAATTTTTGTTTTGCACGAAAACTTTTGCATGGCTATTTCGTGCAATATATTGCGTTAATGTCTACACGTGTTTCCATTTTTTGTTTGCAGTGCTTGCAAGTGACAAACATATTCAAGTTCTGTTGTTTTGTGAAAGTCAAGGAATAACGACGTGTTTATATTATGTCGGACACAAAAATCGAGATTTGCTGCTATTGCTATATACTTTCTATACTTATTTTTATAGTCTGCTGAAGAGACATCCCATAAAACAGATTGATTCTCGTCCAATTCAATTAATTTTATCTTTTTCTCGCGATCCCACATGTTGCTTTGCTTGCTTCAATATTGCGACTGAGAGCAAACAGCACATGCAAACAAGCAATCAACTGAGGGAACCAAAATAATTGTAAAATAATGTATACAGACAAGCAAAATTTTTCAACATTTTCAAAATCATTTCGCCCCAACTAAGCATCTAAAAAGATGACACTCACACGCATCTTACAAAACTCAACTGAACTCTACTCAAATCAAGTCAATACTACGCAACGCCGACGTTGCTGCCAGATATACTTTCGTTTTCGGTAAAAGCAGTAGGAGCTACAGTGAATTGGGTTAAGCAGTCTATGTGTGCAAGGGTGGGAGTATTTCCATGTGTGTTGCTGTGTGCGCGCTTAGGCTGGATAACTCAAATTCAATTGTAGCATGTAGCTTTGTGCCCTTACCAAGTTAAACGATAAAATGAGCATTTGTGCCAAAGAATGTAAAACAACAACGGCAACAATAAGAAAAGCAACCAACAACAACGAGAAATAACAACAACACAACAAAATACACATAAATTATACTTTTTGCCTCTCTACAGCCGTTACGTTTTGGGTTGCGTTACATGAGATGCTGAAGCGGCTTTTGTTTTGCTACTTTTTATATACCCTTGCCCAGGTTATATTCATTTTGCCAAGGGAGACGTGGCACACCTAAAAAGTAATAAGCACTTTTATATCTGTACATTTGCAAATATTTATCTGGCAGTCCGTTATTATGTTACCTCTGCAACATGACAAAGCTTTACATATCTAATAACTATCTGAAAATTGAGCAAACACTCAGTTATCAATAATGACAAATATCAATAAATAGTCATAGTAATAATAGTGTGCCCTTAAACTTATCTAGAGTATGATATCTTTGGTTTTCCTTAGATAATTTTACTTTCTTGTTTGCCTCGTTTTTCTCTTACATTTAAATTAAGTCTAAATGTCGTTGTTGTTGTTTATGTTCTTGCCGCTGCTTCTGTTGTTGTTGTTATTTCTACTGCTGTTTTTCGTTATAAGTGTTGTTTCTAATGTTGGTATTGTTGTTGTTGCTCTTTTGTATCTTCGCCGATGCTGGAAAAGACTAGCAGAAATTTTTCTTTAAAATGAATAAGAATAAATTTTATGTATTTCTATGTGAAGTTTGTACATGTAGATGGACGAGGGAAATGGTGCGTGGTAGACATAGCTCTTATTGCTATTAAATGCTTATGTAATTGTTAGAATAAAAATGTAATTACTTTAGTAATTTTAGCATGAGCTCATTTGATAAATGGCAGGTAGATAAAATGTACATATATATACACACTGTCTGTATAGTATGTATAGTTTGTTCACAATTGTACATAACTATTGAATATAAGGAAACTGTGCTTGGCAGAAAGATACCCCCTAGCCACGTAGACAAATTATAAGTGGAACGTGGTAAAAGGTAAATAATAATTTCAGTGAAGCAAGCTGCTGAAGTTTTCAATTTTACTTTCCAAATTCCAACGGGAAATGATACAAATATTATATAGTTTGAACAGCCACTTTAAAAACTGACCCTCATCATAATTATGTGCTAAAAACAAAACGTTGCAAAAATCATTTAAATGAAAATTCAAAAACACAAATATATTTATTCAAACACATACATATGTATGTATATAATACAAGCACATTTATACATACATATGTACTTATAACACGAAAGGTCTGGGCGAGTAAATCTAATTCACTGATTTTATATGTGTAAATCAAACCATACTCGATTTTGGTCGCTTACAAAATACCTAATACTGATTTTTATTGGCTAGATGATTTGGATTTAGACTAGTCCGATTTGGACTATAGTACATTTTTTCTCTCTTTTTATTTATTTACTATCTATTATACAAATAATAAGTAAATTTTACAGCTAATATATAATATAACATAAATAGCTCTTTCCTTTGAACTCTGGTAATATATTCAACATCATTTCTGTTTTTAAGTTAATCTGTCAGAGATGTGCATTCTTTTCAGTTTTCTTATCTACTAAGTTTAATGATATATATATATACTTTGATGATATATATTATATATATATACTTTGGCTCAGAATCAATAGCCGAGTCGATTGGACCATGTCCGTCTGTGCGGCCGTAGGAACACACTGATCTCGGAGACCACAAGAGCTACAGACTTCATTTATTCCGTGGACGTTGTGTAAAAATTTGGCACAGATCGGATAATTAACATGGAAGTTATGCACATTTCAAATACCAAAATTTAAGGGGCGTCTCTATGGCGTACGGTTGCCTGCGGCTCTAACCCCACACACGGCAACAATATTTTAGTGTTTTGAACTTGCGTGCTAGTGATTCGGGGTTCGATTCTTGAAACGATTTATTTATTTTTTTAAATCACAATATAAGTATATATAATAAAATTTATAATTCTTAATTATTCCAAGAAAATGTATTAATGTTAATAAAAATATATATATGTTGGAATTAACTTAAAAATGCGTAGAATGAGCAAAATAAATATATAATGAATAAATTTATATAGTAAAATAAAATTAACTTAACTGCCGAGTGCGTACCACGAACAAAATGAATATATAATGTATACATTTATATAATATAATAAACTTAAAATTGGCGAGTGCGTACCATCAGCTTTCTAAATATTTAATAAATGACTTAATTATCAATTTTGAAAACCTTGGAACGCTTGAAATGTACACTTGTGTTGACGCTCTGTGCAAATCGGATCATAAATATCGACTTATTCATTTATACATTTGTACTATAAAGTTAGACTTGCGTATGCGACAATTATAGCTACAGTTGTAGAAATATTTACAAATATTTCTTAATTATTTTAATATATTTGTGTATATGACTTAAAAAATATAATAAACTGAACCCATTTTCATACACTGTACCCACTGAAAATGGTTAAAAAAGGCTATATTTACTTTGTGCAAATGTGCGTAACAGACAGAAGGAGCCGTGGCAGACCCCACGCACCGTTCGCCCACAATTCGCCCAAAACAGCTTCTATAAACACTAGAGGCTTGTAATATTAAAGGGAACTCGTAGCGCGAGCTCTTTCATCACAATTTTTTTCGGTTGAAAACATAAGTAAAGTTATATTTTTTTCAGGGTGCAGGAAATTTTACTGTCGGGTGCCCTCTACTGTAGCCTATCTTCTCATGCAAAATATAGAATGTCATAGGTAGACAAATAAATATATAAATTAACAAATCTTTGTGTTTGATTTGCAGAAAAAAAGCAAGCTGCTTTATTGAATTTAAAATTAGAACTAACTTATAACAATTCTAAAGCTTAAGAATGAAGACTCGCTGCTGGCGATCCCGCGTTGGTGATGGTTGCGCAAGTGTCTCCCAATCCATATTCTGCTGATGCAGGGCACGTGGCGGATATGCTGGGTTGCTTGCCATCGATGTTAGCGGTTGTTGATGATTGCGCAAGTATCCCACGATCGGTGTGGCGGATGTGCTGCAGACTTTGCAGAGTTTGCAGAATTCGCTGAGTGCATTGCAGGTGTCAATGGGCTTAGCGATATTTCGGTGTTTTGTCAGCATTGTTGTTAACTCCTCCCCCTTGAAGCACGGACGTCCTCGGACCCAATGTAGAAGCGTGTTTGTGTTCCATTGCTTGGCGTTTCGTCTTTCTGTACTTCTGTGGCCTGTTGTACTTCTGGAACAGATTGGAGTTTCCGTGCCAATATAGCCAGTATAATAATTGTTATTATTAGGATACCAGAAAGTCCGAAGCTGATGGAGTTTGCTTCGAAGTTGTCGGTTCGTAGCATATCCAGTCTTCGAGTGTTGTTGATGTTAAGTTCTTTTAACATCTGTAGTGATAGTATTTTCTCGGATATGGTTTTTTCTG
>JBAMBR010001252.1:0-22412 GCA_037044475.1 Zaprionus obscuricornis
TGTATATGACAAACACGTGTGTGCAATAAATAAATAAATAATATACTATAATAATGTTATAGAAATTGATAGAATATATTCGATGTTTTTTTTTTTTTTGTCACTGCGCTTGCCATTTCAACATATTATAAAACAATCGCTTGTAAATCAAAGAATATTGACATTTATATGATATATGCATAGGCATAGGCATGTCGGGCATATATATGTATGTATGTACATATGTACATATATGTATCTAACAAATATCTTTACTATAAACATACAATAACAATAACTGCGACGCAGAATTTTTGTGTGTATTTTTTTTTTTTGTTTTTATTGTCATGTGAAGTTGAAATATGTATGAAATGAAACTGAACAAAACCGGTTAACGAAGTCCATGACTAGAGATAAGAACGCAAAGATAGCGAATCAATACAAAACACACACACACACATGTGTCTCTGTCTCCCCCCCACTGTGTGTGTATGTGTGCATCTATTGTTATTCCCTTTATCTTTAATTGCACTTGCATTTCCAATTTCTTCTGTGACTAATTGAATGTCAAGCGCAACAACAACAAAGACACAGCAGCAGCAGCAGCTGAGCAATAAAATTTCCACCACTCTTGCTCTTCCTCACTCTCTTGAGTGCAAAGTCCAAAAATGTTTAGTTCGCCTGCCTGCCTGCCTGCCTGCATGCCGATGCCTGCTTGCAGCTTGAAACATTTTAATTTATTTTTAACATTTTATGACAAAAAAAAAAAACTATTTTTTTTTTCTTTCATTTTTGTTTTCTTTTTTCTTGTGTGTGTGTTTTTTTTTTTTTTTTTTGCATTATTTTGTTTTGTTGCGGTTTTTCTGGCATAGCTAATTTCAATATTCAAATGTTCTACGGTCTGTTTGTATAATAATCTTAAATTGAGACATGTCTAGTTTTAGACGTTGCAATTTGTTAAAAATTCATTAAAAAAAAACACACAAAAAATTACACATTTTTCTTTTTTAACTGCTAAAATGAATCATAAATTATTTTTATTATTTTTGGTTTTTCGTTTCTTTTTTTTTTTGTCTACTTTACGTTAATTTTTGTCAAGTTCAATAAAATAATTGATCAATATTTTTTTTTTTGTCATACAAATTGAATTGGGCCAAGGTTATTATGGGCCTAGGAAATTCCAATCGATGTCATTTCGTATATATACATATATAAACAATTATATATATGATATATTATATAGTTGTAATTATTCACAGATATTTCCAGAAGTTCGTAGAACCAAGCGTGACAATTCCTATAATATATATATATACATATATATATATATTCTTGTTCAGCATTAATCATCGAGTCGATTTAGTCATCTGCGTCTGTTTTAAAATGTAAGCTACATGAAATATGATAAACATACTTCGTAATGTTCTTAGTTTTACATACAGTCAAAATCCATATATGTAGGAATGTAGGAATGATCGCTTCAAATTTGAATTTTTCTATAAAAAACCATTGTTTTTTTTTAGATATGCGTCTGAAACTTATAGAATTTGAGCTTAGTAAAGACTTATACATGTCTGATTTAAATCGGTCAACTATATCCTAATTTACATCATGACAAATATGATTTTACTCCCAAGATTTTTATTAGCTATAAAATGTCTAGCCATAAACCAGTTAAAATTTTGTATAATTAAACATAATTCTAATAATAATCCAAAATTTTATTATCTTGAAATATATTTTGATGCAAATATAGCTATATATATATGCTATAAATACGAACGTAAATCATAAATTTTTGCGTATAAAATTTCTTCATTTCAATTTTATAAAGTGAATGAAAATATTCGATGTATCATAAATCATTTTTTTTCGTCTTGTTTTACACTAGTTTTTATTCTTAAATTTTTTTTTAGGTTAGTCTCGTAACAGTCTCATGAATATGATTCATGATTTATTTAATTGCATTAAAGAATTTTTCTTAAATTTTTTTTTTTTTTTGCATTTTTGCACGAAAAAGAAAAAAGTGAAAAAAGTTTCATCAGATTACAAGAAAAATACTAAAAATAAATCAAAGTTAAGCAGCTTTACTTTCACATCGTATCAAACAAAAACAGAAACAACTAGAAAATACCAACAACAACAAATAATAATAATAATCTTTGGGCAGCACACACGCCTACATATGTACGTCATTCAGCGTCCACTTCTAGAGACTTGCACATGCGTTTGTAAGTGTGTTTTTCATGTACTTAAGTACTTAACAAGTTATTGTCAAGAAATTGCGCACAACTAGCATCAAAATTGAGTCATTTCTAAATACTAGATAGTCGTGAATACCTTTCAAATACCCTATTAAAAAAAAAACTATTTTTTGCTAGTTTTGCAAAAAAAAAAACAAATTTTTCTTTTACATAAATATAAAAAACAAAAAAAAATTTATTGAAAAAAAATATGACAAAAAGTTTGAAAAGCAGCATAGCCATTTTAATAGATTTTTTTACAGGGTATTTTTTCGCTTGTTAAAGACATTTAAGTAGACTTTGACAATGTTTATATTTGTGATTCTGTTTCTGTTTTCTTTGTATTTTGTATTATTCTGCCTTCTTCATTTCTTCATTCTTCTTCATGCCTGTTGACATTGTTTTTCATTGATTTTCCCTAGCGTTTGTTTTTTTTTTCTTTTCCGCATGCCAAAGCGCATGATACGCTAGCTAGAGTAAGTGTGTGTGAGAGAGAGAGGGAGGGGTATAACGCGCCACTAACGGTATATAATTAAGACGGCGCCCAACGCAATTCTGCGCATTTGGCATGCAACGACAGCTGCAATTGTCACTTTTGTGCAACGTTTCGTCTAACCTCGCTCACTGTGCTCGCCCGTCCGCCAGCCAGCCAGCCAGCCAGCCAACCACACGCTGACAGCTCTCTGCCATTTTTGCACTCCCCCCCCAACCTGCACAGTGAGACAACTGGTGCTATTACGTTGTTGTTGAACTCTTGAACTCTCGTTGCATGTTTGCAGCAAATTATATACACAAGTTTTTTGTTTTCTTTTTTACTTATTTTTTTTTTTAATAAGCAGTTTTATTTTTTATTTTGATGTTTGTTTTGTTGTTGTATTTATAAAATTATGAACTAATCACTAACAAAATTTAATTACATATAAAATTAAATTAAGTCACAAAAAATAATAATAATAAAAAAAAAATATTAATAATTATATTTATAGTATATATTAACAGTTGTATGTATATATATATTTATATATTATATATATATATGTGTATAGTAAATATTTTTTTTTTGTATATATATTTTATATTTTAATAGATTTTTTTTTTACATTTTTATTTTTATAGTTTTTGTTTTTTTTTTTATTTTTATTTTATATATATTTTCAAGTCTGTTTATTCAGCGCTTTGTTTTTCTTTTTTTGTTAAGTTTGCAACGCTTTATATATATATATATATATATATATGTATATTATATATATTCACTATCAGCATATATATATATATATATATAGAAATATATAAATATAAATTGGCGCTTTAAGCTAACAAAAACTATTCGATTTTTCAACTATTTTCGTTTAATTTTTTTTACCTTGTAAATATTTCTGCTTTTGTTTTTTTTTCGTTTCTTTCTTTTTGTTTTTGTTACTATTTTTTTTTTGTTTTGTTGTTGTTGTAGTTACAATGCAATTGGCAGTTGCAAATTTATTTGTTTTGTTTGTTAGTTCATTGTGTCTCGCGCGCTAAAACGAAACCGTTAGAAAAAAAACCACTACTTTTTTTCTTTTTGTTTTTTTCTTTACTAAGGTTTCCTTTTAAGTACAATAGATATATATATATATATGTGTGTGTGTGAGTGTATGTATTAATGTGTGTGTGTCTTTGTGAGTGGAAGCCTTTTTTTCTATTTTCTTCTGTAATTATTATGTAAATGTTTTCATGCGCTTTTTCGCGCACTTGTCAAATATGATAAAAAAAAAAAATGATAAATTGTACATATAAAAATGTTTTTAGCTTTTGTAAATAAATAAATACATATACATATGTACAGCATTTTAACAGTTATTTACATATATGTATTTATATATATTATATACTATAATTTACTTAAGACTTTTTACACACTGTAAGGAAGTTTCACTAACATTTAAATATTAAAAATAAACAAAATAATCAAAAAAAAGAAATTTAATTTATATTTTCTGCAAACAGCTGCTCAACGTTTTCAACGCCTACCAAAAAAAAAATAAAAATAAAATAAAATAAAAAATGAAAAGCAAACAAAAAAAACACAATTCGTCCCACAATTCCATAATTTTTTTTTGTTTTCTTTTTTTTTTTCGTCACTTCTTACTCTTGCAATTGCTCAGCGCCATCGCCATCGCCGTCGTCGTCGAAATATTTGCCTTTCGTTCAGTTTCCATGCTCTGCCGCCGCCGCCGCCTTCGCCATCATTGCTCTCTTACACAGTTAGCGGCTCAGTCAGCGCAATGCTGCTACTGCTACTGCGACGACGACCCAGTTTAAATTTAGCTTAGCCTGGCGTCGTAGACAATTTTTGCTGCATTTCTTACCGCTGCATAATTGCATACCGTTGGCATTAAAGTGCAACAACATTTTTCTGCACATGTGTTTTGTTTTTTTTCGTAGTTGCCAACTGGCGTGCATCCAAAATTTGAAAAGACAATTTATGCTGCTTCTTGTCACTGCTGCTGCTGTTGCTGCCTAACGCTGCATTTAACCTGGTGATGAGCTAGTGCGTCGTAAACGTAATTTTAAACGATTTAAGCTACTGCCGCTGCTGCAGCGACGTCGACAGCGACGCATTGCATATGGACTGCCGCCAGCAGTTAATTGCTCAGCGCTGCCGCCAATGCCATAGTTATCATCATTAAAGTCAAGCTCAGCTGCAGTTGCATCGCCGCTGGCATTGACAGAGGAGACAGCTGCAGCGCCAGCGCTAGCACCACCAGCACTAAATGCTTGACAGCAGCGTTTAAAGCGTCGACGCCAACGGCTAACGACGCTGGGACGACGCAGCTGATGCTGCGACGACGCGCTGCAATTTTGCCAAGCATAATTATTTTCATTGTTATTGTGACTGTTGCTGCTGTTGCTTCTGTTGTTGTTGTTGTTGTTGTTATTATTATTATTATTATAATTGTTGCTGCTGCTGTTGCTGTTATTTATGTTACTGTTGTTATGATTGTTGCTGTTGTTGCTGCTGCTGTTTGCATTTGTAACGCGTTCTCATGAGCGTTTACCGTTATCCTTGCGAAATGATTTACGCAGTTTGTCAACCAAACGCAAATGAAATTTCGTATAATCATTATTACTTTGTTCACGCTGCTGCTGCTGTTGCTGCTCTCGCTCTCGCTCTTTTTCCCGCTGCTGCTGTGCATTTATTGCTGCTGCCGCTGCTGCTGACTGTGCAGCAGCTTGTGCTGCTGCCTGACGTTCCAATGCCGATGCTGTCGATGTACGACTTGGTGGACTTGAACGTGTTGGCGATAACATTGATGCCGATGCTTGTGACATTTGCATCATTGAGCCACCATACGATGTACTATTACGCGATGTATTGCGTGTAAAACCGCGCGAACTATGACAACGTTGCATTTGCATACGATGTGCACCCAACTGTCCATGCGATGGTGATGTTGCAAAACTTTCTGATTTACATTCTGATACTTTACGTCGACGTTGCTGCTGCTGCAGCGATTGTTGGCCACTGGCAGCAGGTGTACCCATAGCGCTGGCTAATGTTGTTGTATTATTACCGCTGCTTGCATTTGAACATTCTGATGTTTTACGTGAACGTGAACGTGTATCCTTATAAATATCATAATTATTTTTCATAACCGGCATCATAAAAGCCATTTTCGTTATTATTTTTCTTCTTTTGCGTCGTCTTCACAAATATCAAGAAAAAAAAATAAATTCACGCAAAATATATATATATTTATATATATATTTATTTACAACTTGTTACAGCAAAAGCAAAGCGACAAAAAACAAAACCAAAAAAAAAAAAACAAAAAAATGTCGGTTTTTTTTTTCAAATTTTCTGTTGCTCTTGTGTTTTGTTCTTTACGCTCGTTAAGTTCTAGAAAATTCTTTAACCGCCGTTTTTTTTTATTTTCCTTTGTAAAATTCGAAAACGATATGAAAAAGCGTACGGAATATTAAACACTGTGTCTCACTATATATATATATTTTTTTTTTTATTTCGACTTCTTTTCCTTTTCTTTTTAGTTTTTTTTTTTTGTTTAGGAACGAGCGCTGCACGTCTTGTCGTTGCGACTGCTGAAATTTATTTGAAATGTGTTTTAACTGAACGTTGCAGATTTGCCTCTGACCGACTGTAGCCAGAGTTGAGCATGACACACACACACACACATATACGCACTCACACTCGCATACATATAGAATAAAAGAGAGAGCGCACAAGAGCATTAACGCGCCGAGCGCTCAACACCGCTCTCCACCGCTCTGCTTTTGCTTTGCACTACTCGGCTGACGTTCTGCATGCTCTCTGTTGTGTACATATACATACATACATATGTACGTGGTTCAACGCTGACGTCGACGTCACCAAATTATATTGTCTTTGTGTGTTTTCTTTGCGTGCTTGTGAGAGCAAACAGCGTCGCTGCTCTGCTCTATGCTCTATTGTTTGTGGGGGAAGTTTTTATATTACATTCTTGTTCTTGTTTCTTTCTTTCGTTTTTTTTTTTTTTAAGTTAACGATATTGATAATCAATAAATACTCAAAAAAAAAAAACAAAAAACAAAATTGATTGCAATAATTTATGTAAATGTGAAGCAAATGTTTAAAGAATATTCTAGAATAATTAGAATTTCTTTTTTTTTGCTCTCTTCTTCTGCTCATTTTTACTGCTCGCTTACAATACGATATGCACACATACATATGCATTTGTGTGTGTGTGTGTGTGTAGAGATACGATATTTGATATTTCATTAAAAACAGTAATTTCCGTATAATTTTCAGATCTATAAAAATAAAAAGTTGTTTCTACTCAAATATTATATAGAATTGATATTCTCATACATATGTTTTGGCGATCTTTAATTTATTATGTATAAAAAAGTATCGATTACAACTATTGATCGATACGATATATATACATATATATATATATATATATATACATATATACATATATACATATATATACATATATATACACATATATACATATATATATATTACGATAATGTGGCAACTGTTTTTCTAGATGAGCTGTGATATTTTTCCACTGCTGATTAATTATTGCGCCGCTGTTGTTAATGTTTCTATTTGTATTATTTACTTTTACTTCATAGAAATAAAAAGAATATTTAATTTCAAAAAAACACAAAATTGAATAAAAAAGACAAAATTGTTAAGAAATTGTATTAATGTTAATACTAAGTATTATGGATATGCAATACGGAGCAGCAACTGTCTGGCACGGCGTCAACGGCGTCCACAGCAGTAGCGGTAGTGGCAGCGGCATCGGCAGCGCTTGCACATGAAATGTAAACAAATGTTTATCGCACCGCACCGAAGAAAATTTGCACGTCTGTTCTACTGCTCTAAGCACGCCTGTGACAAAGAGAGAGAGAGAGAGAGAGAGAGAGCGTGAGCGTGTAAGCAAGTGAGCGAGGGACACGAGAGAACGAAAGAGCAAGTGATTGCTAGCGCACGTGAATGCCGCATAGTCAATGAGTAAGAAAGAGCACGAACAACAGAGCGGATGAGAGCGCGCCTGCGCTGTTGTGCGGGTCAGTTGTGTTTTGATGAAATGTTGAAATGTTTACACAGTGCGCTCTGTGCTTTGTGTTTGTGTTTAACAAAGTTTCGATGATAATGTAGCACAAAAAATTTGTAACAGTTTATATGCATTATTATTATATTTATATATTATTATTATTATAATTTTTTGTTTTTTTTTTGTTATCGTTGTTTTGGCAGCTGATTTGCATTATTTATAGGCTTTATAATTTTTGTATTTTCTTTATCTATCATAATCATGACAAATTGTCAACGTAATGCTCAGATTGAGACAACAAGTCTTATGGTTAAGCCCATACAAATAATATATAATATATATATAATATAATAAATGCATAGATAGATAAAAGTTTAAGTTATTTATCAGTTATACACTTGTGACTGACTGAAGGTGACTTACCATGACCCAGCGTTTCCAGCTAAAACTTTATTATTAATATTTAGTCCCCTTGCTTCCCTGTAGCAGCACCCATTGGATCGAATAAATGAGTAGAGTATATTTTTTTTTTGTAATTTGTTTAAATATGTTTTTGTCACTTTAATGAATAATTTCAATTAATGTTTTTTTTTTTTTTTTTGTTTTTTCTTTCGTTTTTCTTTAGTGTTTTTTGTTTTTTTTTTTGTTTATGTTTATGTTTTTCTTTGTATTTCGCAACTGATTTTCTTTTGTTCACATACTTAGTTTTAATATATGAAATTTATTAAATAATGAAAGTGCATACATTCCTTTTTTTTTTTTTTTGGTTTTTCATTTGATTTTTTTTTTAATTCGATTTTCGTTAGTTTTTTTTGTTGTATTTTTTGTTTTATATGAATGTTGAAATTTTTACTTTTTTGGTTTTTTTTTTGTAACAATTTAAATTAATTTTTGTTTCGTTTAGTAAATTTTAACTTCAATTTTTTTTCTGGTATGTGTTTGTGTGTTTTGGGGTTTTTTTTTAAATGCATTTTCAACAACAGGTTTTTTTTTTTTGTTTTTGTTTTTCATATTTTGCTCTTCGTTTTGCTTTCTTTCCTTTTTTCCTTTATTCATCATTAATTTATTAGCGATTTAAGTTTTTTTTAGATTTACTTGTTCACAAAAAAAATTCATTTATGTAAATTATTTAAATATATATCGGTATATATATATATATATATCTGTATATCTGTATATATAGAATTGTGTGAAGCAAAAAAAAAAAAAAAGAAGAGTCGAAAATCGAAAGGAATATCTATATAAATCTTTAAAGATATACAATATTTTATTATTATTATTTATTAAATTATTGTACAAATTTGTAACATTTTCGCATATTTTCTTAGATTATTATTTTAATTCTTTTTATTAATATATATATATATATATATATATATATATATGTTTTTTTTATTATAAATAATTTTTGTTTATTCATATTTTTTTTCATTATTATTATTAGTTTAAGTGCGTTTTGTGCTTGTCCGTTTAGCTCGTTTTATTTTAGGATCAGGATCTACATATACTTAAAAAAAAAATGAAGAAAACACACACATATCTATATATATATATATATTTTCTCAATTCTCATAAGATGAATACAAATATTGTATTTTGGGAGAACATTTCGTGACGAAACGGTTTCTTTTTTTTTTATTGCATGTTTATTTTTTTGCTATACGTTCTCTTTGATCTCTCGCACATTTTAAATGTAATTTTATTTTTTTATATTTATAATTATTTTTATTTTCTCAGTGTCTTTTAGTATTGTATAATTTACCTAAGTTTAGTATAATTTCTTTTCGGTTTTTTTTTGCGTATTTTGTTTTTCATATTTTTCTTCAATTAAGTGAATGTCCGTTGCGCTAATATCAATCAATTTTGGTATTTAAACTCTAGCTAAAGTTTTTTTTTTTTTTAGTTTGTTTATTAATATTAAATTTGTTATATATATATATATATATATATATATATATTTCTTCAATTATTTTGTTTGTTGAGAATCTTCTTAAGATATACAATGATTAAGCTATGACATTTAACATTTTATTGCGCCAGCTATACACGATATTCTCGCTCGCATTCATCGCATAAACTTTCGCTTTGTTTTTTTTTGCTTTTGCTTTCTTCTTATTTTTACCTACAGCTTGGATTGTGCTCAAGGAAAACTCGTTTCAAGTTACAAAATTCACTAGTTGAGACCACACGTCCAACAACATTGACAAATATATAGTAGTAGTATGCTGCTACGTAAAGAAAAATAAAATTATATTTAGAATGAAGAAATTTCCGATACTCTTGCAGTACAAAATGAAAAAAAAAAAATTAAATTTAATAAAATTGAAAACAAAATTAAAATTTCAAACTAGTATTGAGCATTACGTAGAGTAAGCTATATATACATATAAAAACAAAAATTTTTATATCTTATATATTATCAATCTATAAATTATAGATTGATAAATAGTTAAATAATATTTTAGTCATTTACTAAGTTTTATATATGTAATACTTAAGATTTCTATTCCCATTTCCGATTCGGATTACAAATTTTGTAAGAATAGCTAAGATAAGATAAGATTTTTTATAAGAAATCTCTACAAATAGATCATTTTCGTTTCATAAGTAATACACTATCTATAAAAATTAACGATCTGTCTTTTTTTTTTTTTTTTTTTTAATTCTATAATTATATTTATAAATATATAATATCTAAAGCATAAAGCAACAATTGTACCAAATATCATCAAGTTAACCCTAGAAAGTTTAATAATATTTCTATATATATATATATATATATATATATATATATAAAGTTTATGTTTATATAGAAAATATTGATTTTGTTTTACTCAAAAACAACTTATACAAAAACTATATATTTTAAAAATTCTGATGCTCAACATAAAGCAGCACTGCAAGGGTATCAAAAAAAAAAAAAAAAAAAAAAAAACTAAATGCTGGCAGTTTTGGTGGCTTATTTTTAGTTAGAATCGAATAGATAAATAGATGTACAGTTCGTTTTGGTTTTCGAAAAGCATAAAGTGCGGTTTTTTTACCGACCAAGGTTGCCAGACTAATATTGACTAGAATGATGAAGAAGTAGAAGAAGTATAGACTAAAGCTATAGGCAATAATTATATCATATAATGTAGGCTAAATCATTGATTTTATTTTTATTTTATTTTTTTTATCATTTTGCTTGGTGGGCGGGTATATATATAGTAGGTATATATATACATATATCGTAGGTATATCGTATATATATATATATATATAGTATACTTATATGTTATTAACTTATATAAGTCAAATACATGCAGAGATGCTACCAAATAAAGGTTTTTAACGGTTTTTCAGTCTTCAGACTTATTTTTTTTTTTTTTTATTATTTTTTCTTTTTAATTATTATTTTGTATTATTCATATTTTGGTATTATAGTATTATTTGTATATAAATTATAATAATTTTTTTATTTTTTAAAGAGGCTTAAAGAGATTAGAGAGTGCCACACCCACCGATTTGTTGAGCTTTAACACCATTTTCTGTTAATGTTTTTTTTTTTGTTTTTTGAATAATTTATAATACGATAAAGTATAAAGTATTATAATCGATTATAAGATCTGAGCTAATACACTTTAGGGTAACAACTACTGCAAAATATAATAATTTATATAATATATATATATATATATATATACTATATAGTGACTTATAGTTTAGGATCTGCCAATATTGGTTACGTTTACAGTTTATCATTATCATCATCATAATTTACGTAGTTATAGATAGTATAGGCGCTAACATAACAATCTGAGATCACATCAAATATATATACATATATATATATGTATATATCGTATATAGTATATATAACTATTTGATCGACAAAAAAAAAATAAGCACTTGCATTTGGATTAATATGAATTTTCTATATATGTATAGGAAAAATAGTGAGGAATGGGTAAAGGAGTGTGATGTGGGAACGTGGGCGGGATAAGATATAGCATAGATAGAGTATAAACTGTATCGTTTAAATATGAGTTAATTGTTACTATCAAAAATTTTTACCCTATATAGATCTGTTATATATATGTTTGTATGCTTGTATATATGTAGAATGTTTATTATGCATTTCATTATATTTCGTATATATATTTAGCTAAATTCAAAAAAGTTTTTGAATGGAAAATTGAATTTTACATATATATTTTTCTTTCATTCATTCGCTTTCACTTTCGTTTTTTTTGTTTTTTTGCATTTATTAATTTTTTTCTTTATTATTATTATGTTTTGTTTTTTTGTTTTTGTTTTTTATGTTTTGCCTATAACAACCGCAATGCTTGAGGTACATATATTAAGGATATTCGGCTATATATAATTATATATTTTTTGTATATCGGATATTTAAATTTTGCTTTCAATCCTTTAGCCTTAGAGAGAGAGAGAGAGAATCTCAATTGTTTTTATTTTATTTTTTCTTTTCTTTTTTTTTTGTTCTACCCTGAAGATGCAAAAAGTAAATAGTTGAAAAAGAAAGAAAAAAAAAACTTTAAATATTAAAAAAAAAAAATGGGAGAAAAATTGCGAAAAAAATTTTGTTTTTATTTTTAATTTTCGCTTATTTTCTATCGGGAAATTTACGATTTCTGATATTTTGTGCTGGATCACGACGTGGAAACTCTTCCATCTTCAAGTGTTTGCATTTAAGAGAGGAAGATAAAGAGAGAGAGAGAGAGAGAGAGAGTCAGAGTCAGTCTGTGTATGTGTATGTGTGTGAGTGTCGTAGCAGTGAGAGTTTAACTGCAAACTTACCCGAGCTCCTGCATTTTTATTGCTGTGACGCGGTGGCGGTAGCGGCTCATCAGTGTAGACTCTGCAAGAGAGAGAGAGAGAGATATATGTATTATAAAACTGTTATACAAGTCTGTTATTGAATCTGTTCTACTAATATCTAACATTTAAATTAATTTGAAAACTGTTATAAAAATGCTGTTATAAGAAATATTTGCCATTATATACTGAAACTGTTATACAGAAACTGTTATACAAAAACTGTTATATGAAAACTATTATACAAAATTTGGTATATAAAAACTGTTATACAAAAACTCTTTTATGAAAACTATTATATAAAAAGTGGTATATAAAAACTGTTATACAAAAACTGTTAAACGAAAATTGTTACATGAAAACTGTTATATGAAAACTATTATACAAAAACTAGTATCTAAAACTGTTATACAAAATTATATAAAAACTGTAATATAAGAACTGTTATACAAAAACTGTTAAACGAAAACTGTTATACAAAAACTGTTTTAGAAAAACTATTATATAAAAATTGTTATACAAAAACTTTTATATAAAAAGTTTTATATAACTCTTATAAGAAAGCTGTTATACAAAAACTGTTAAACGAAAACAGTTATACAAAAACTGATATATGAAAATTATTTCACAAAAATTGTTATATTAAAACTTGTATATAAAAACTGTTATATGAAAGCAGTTATACCTAATCTGTTATATGAAATCTGTTAAACACAAGCTGGTATAAAAAATTTAAATACAAAAGCCTTTCTACAAAACTGTTATACAAAAACTGTTATACAAAAACTATTATTAAGTAAATGACGCATTGTTCCTAACAAAATATAACACTTACCTGGTCTCTAGCTGCACTTCTGGCTCCAGCAATGGCAACATATCCTCACCCTGCTGCATCAGTTCAACATCAACGGAAGCCAATGAATCACTACCCGTGCCTGTGCCAGTTCCCGTGCTAGTATCCCTGTTATCCCTGTCACCGGTAAGTCCAGTTGCCGATGTTGTTGATGATTCGCCACGTTCCGCTTCGTGACATTCACATTGGCAATCCTCGGGCTTAACATAGTTATAGTGTAACTTATCGCCAGTTGCTCCATCCTGTCGTGATTGCTGATGATGATGATGTCCATGACCATGTCCATGTCCATGTCCGTGACCATGACCATGACCATGACTATGACTTTGATGGGCATGAGAATGTGTTGCTGGGCGTTGAGCACTGGCACAGCCCGATGCTGATGAGGCGCTTGTTATGGCCGTCGTTGTGGTGGTTATTGTCTCCTTGGGCAGCGTTGTAATACGCTTGGCGGGCTTACGTTTCTCTGGTATATTCTCAAAATCAATCCAATGTCCGGATAATTTACGTTGTGTCGATACCTTTGGCTTTGGCTCCTCCAAGCTGGCCGGTGTACTTGGTGTTGCTGGAGCTGGACTAGTAATTGGTATCGGAATTGGAACTGAACTTCCACTGGTTGGCAGTAATTGTTTATTGGAATCTTTGCGTTCCAAATTATTCGCACGTAAACCTTCTTCGGCAAATTCAAACCATGTTTTACCACTGGCATTCGAAATACGTCGCGGTGATTTACTATTACTTTGTCCAGCTTTATCCTTGATTGTTGAATCCTTGCGTGGTAAACTAATGCGCAATTTCTCGCCACGCACTAAGCCAGTGTCGAGCTCATGACCAATGCCATGTGGTGCCTCCTGTGGTGTCATAATACCCGTACAATATTCCTCTAAATGGGATGGATTCAATGGTGTCGTTGAACGTGGTCGATCGACCGGACATGTTTTCAATTCCATATTGGCGCGCTCCTTCATTGGTATTAGCGGGACTCCTTGTGCTCGCTCCTCTGGCAATGTTGTTGGTATATATGGTAATTCATCATCGAAAGATTCCTGTGATACTAAGCCGGTGCTTTCATGTTCCTCGATAAGACAAACATTTCGTGGAAAATGATGACGCTTGGCATCGGCACCAACGGGTACCGCTGTGGCCATTGATGAGCTACCAGCCATATCCGAGTCACGTTCACTTTCCGACGATTCGATGGGATCATGTTCATCCGTTGAATGACGTTCAATGCGTGTTCCTGGTATTGGTGATAATGTTAAATCTTCCATAGCTTCCATTGGCTCTGGCATTGGTTGCATTTGCGGTTCCGCGAATGTTTTACGTGTTGCTGTTGGTGGTGTTGGTGGCGTTGTGGGTGTTATGCCACTGGGTGTACCGTAGCTACTTGTCGATGCTAATGGAATGTGAAAAAAACAGTTACAATTAGTGCTTCAGCATTAATCGATAGTTTTATCTATCGATGGAAGTTGAACGATATTGTGCTACTTACGCTTTGGCTCCTGCACGCTTTGACGCTTTGGTTTGCGTGGCACACTGCCATGACGGCTGACTTCACTAGTCACTTGACGAGAGATCTCCGTGGAGATCTCACTGCTGAACTCAGTGGTGAACTGACGGGAGAACTCATTGGGCATCTGACGGGTGACCTCACTAGTCACTTGACGATTAAGCTCATTGGAGACTTGACGGTTGTTTTCATTGGAGACTTGACGATTGAGCTCATTGGAGACTTGACGGTTTACCTCACTGGACATCTGAGTGGAAACCTTATTGATCACTTGACGGGTCACCTCATTGGAGACCTCACTAGTAATCTGTTGTGAGACCTGAGTAGAGATCTGTGCTGTAACCTGTACTGGAACATTCTCATGATACTTTTTACGCACATCAAAATTCTCCAGATAACGTGAATGACGCACATCGGCTGCTGGCGGTGTTGCTGTTGCTGTTGCAGCTGCCGTTTCCTCCTCTGAATTGGAGCAAGATTTGTGCTTTGAACGCATAACAACAGCAGCGCTAACAATAACTGGTGCCGGTGGCTGTTCCTCCTCCGAGCTAGAAGCACTAACAACTTTTGCTGCTGCGGCTGCTGCTGCTGCTGTTGCATTATCTGTACGTCGTATAACTGTGCCTTGTCGCTGTAAACCATCGACAGTACAATCGGATGCCGTAGAACCTGTTGAGTCTGGTAATTGCACTTGCTCCGACAATTGACTCGATTGACTTTCCGTCTTCGAGATGCTAAATTGTGTGGAAAACAATTGCTCCTGACTTCCAGAACCTAAACGTGTTGCAAATAGTAAACGTCGACGTTCCTTAGCCACTGGATCCTCGATGGGTGCATTGACAGTGGCAACGGTTTGCACCAGACGCGGTTCACATGCACTTTGTGTGCTATCCACCGATGGTAAACGTTGCATCTCTGCATTACCATTTTCACGCACCTCACGTAAATTGATCGCACGTGCGCTTACAATAGAGCTAATGGATTGTAATGATGGATCCTGTGAGTCCTGTGATGAACTTGTATGTCGTTGTACTTCTAAGCTCCAGGCACGTTCATTGCGTTCCTCTTCATCTTGTGATTGTTCCTGTGGCAATGTTTGTATTGCATCCAAATCAACTTTACGTGCTGCCGCTGCTGCTGCTGCTGCTGTTGCTGTTGCTGTTGCTGCTGTCGTTGATTTTTGTCCTACCGGACGCAATGCAGCAGCTGCAGCTGCAAGTTGACTTGCTGTTATTGGAGCACCAGCACCAGCTGGTGCTGGTACACCGGCCGGTATAGCATTTGTTGGTATTATTGTTGAACGTATAACTGGCGGCGGTGATGGTGCTGCCAACTGTTGTATATCTTGCAATAAGGTTCGTGCCTCACGCTCTTCGGGTGGTGTATGCAATGGTATGTGTATAACACCTTCAATCGGCTCATCATAATAACGTAAACGACTATTGGGTCGTGAACCAGCCGGTGTACGGCTACGTGCACCACCCGGTACTGGTGGCGGTGGTGGTGGTGGCTCAACAGCACCTTCAATGGGTGATGAACTCTTGGAACTTTTGGTGCCATCGGTACCAGCACTACTACCACGTTTACCAGGCTTAAAAATAGCTAAAACCGATTTTTGTTTACTTGGCGTTACATTCTGTGAACCAGCTCCAGCTCCAGCACCGGCACTCGTACCGCTCATACCCAATGCTGTTGATGGACGTTCTTTGCTTTTACTGCGACTTGAACGATTCGATTCACGTGGTGAGTCCGGTGAATCTTTACCCAAACGAAAAAGTGAACTAAATGAACTTTTGCGTGAAACAGCGCCACCCGTAACTTGTGCAGCTGGCGATGGTGAGCGACTAGTTAAACGTAACGCATGACGTGTAGGTTTCGGACTTGCTGTCGGTGTCAAACGATGCTCATCGATGCAACCAACACCAATGCCGCCACTCTGTAAACTAAGCGATGCCGGTGGCGGTTTCGATTGTGATTTCGAATAGACGGGTGTCAATTGATTTGGTGCTTCGACAATACGTTCATTGGCAGCAATACCTTTATCGCTATAGCAATGATCGGGACGCAAATTGATGCGTATATATTCGGTGCCACTTGGCGTTTTACCAATTACCATTTGTCCAGGACTTTTTGTGCTGCGTCTTTGTGCTCCCATTTGTAGCGTTGTTGTTGCTGTTCCTGTTCCTGCTGCTGTTCCTGCTGCTGTTGTTGCGTTTCTTGTTAACTGTGATTTTGTATCCTTTGCTGTTGCAGCATTATCGCCATTAGCCAATGCATTGGATTTAAGTGTTTTCATTTGTATGCCTTCGGCTAACACAGCTTGTGTTGGATCATGTCGTGTACGTGCTAGCAACAATTGTTCCACAGCCAATGTTGCCTCACCAAGACTTTGTGCTGAACTTGGAGCTGTTGAGGCATTGCTTGCTGCACCGCTTATGACACCATCACCGGCTGTTTCCATTGGTTTTGGGCCACAAAATGATGTTTCAAGTAGCATGCGATGGGGTGATGGTGAACGTGATACGCATGAGACAGCTGATAGATGACTGACGGCAGAACCTTGACTGCCAACGCTTGAGATGCGACTTGTGCGTCCTGAAATGCAAAGTAATGCAGCTACCTCGGAGCTAGCAGAATCTTTGCGTTGATGTTGCTGCAAATAGCTTTGATGATCATCAAATTTAAAGATGTGCGGCGATGAGCGTTTGTTCTGCATGTAAAAAATACAAAAGCAAAAAAAAAATAGGGAGTAGAAGGAGAAAGAGAAAGAGAAGAAGTAAAAAGAGAAATTAGTAAGTAAATTTTTATTTTTTATTAAATTTTTTTATATATAGTTTTTTTTTAGTGGAATTAGTTTCAGTTTTGATACCAGCTTCTGCAAGTAGTATTTCCGGTTTATAATCTGTTGTTAGTTTCATTACTGGTTCCAATTCATATTCATTTTCTGGGTTTAGTTTGTAGCTTCGATTCATGTTCCTGTTGCTGTTTAATATTCAGCTTTCAAGTTAAGTTTCAGCATCGATAACAATTCCATTTTTAGTTCCGAAATTTACATAAACAATTTTAACTTTAGTTTCGCCTCAATTTTCATTATGTCCTTCACGTAAACATTTAAAATTCCGTTACCCAATGCTTTGGTATTTAGTTTTAGGTTTTTGGTTTCTGGTTTCGACATTTCGCATGTGTTTTCGAAAACTAAGCAAAATTGTTACGAGAATCACTTGAAATTGACAATTGTCACTCAAAAGTGTTCAAGTGGACATCGATGTCAATTGGCGTCCTTGCAGCTGACGCCTCTTTTCCCCATAGCTCTACCCTACCACCATCACTCCTTCCAATCATCGCCCCTTTCAATTTTCGCCAGCAAAAAACAAAAAAAAAATAAAGCAAAAAAAAAAAAACAAAAATGGGGAAAAAACCCGAAAACGAAAAGCATGATGAGAATCTCGAGCATTTTGCTTCAATCGCATGTCAATTGCAGTTACATATATACTGCCACGCCCACTGCTCAGACCACTAGCCGCTCAACGACAGGGACATGTACTAGGACACATATGAGAGTTTGTGCATTTCGAATGACACAGAGAGAGAGTGAGAGAGAGGTAGAGCGAGACAGAGAGAGAGAGTGAGAGAGAGGGAGAGCGAGAGAGATAGATAGACATGAGTTGACGAAAAAAAAAAAAACATGCAACCGAACTTGAATTATTACTGAGCAAGCGACATAGGGGGAGGACGAAAACAAGTTGACAGACTGCAGGGACGCCATGGAGGGACGATAGGAAGCCGGGGAATGTAACTGTTGAGGTTTGTGGCAACTTTTTTGCAGCTGGGAACAATGAAACATGCGAAATGTGACACACACACAAAAAAAAAGTAGCAAAATTGTAAGCTAAAATAACAACAACAACAACATGAGAAAATAGTAGAGGAAGAAGTAGAAAGAGAGAGCAGAGAGCAGAGAGAGAATGAACGAAAAATTTTCAACTGAAAATAAATTAATTAGCAACTGCGACAAGACTAACGGTTCAACAATTTTTATCGACTATAATTTGCACTTTACAACAAAAACAACAACAACAACAATGAGAACGACAAGTAAAAATGAAAACGAAAGCGCAAAAAACAAAAAAAAAACCTAGAAACACACATCATACGAGCAAGAGAAGAGGAGAGAGACGAGAGAAGAAAAAAAACGGAATATTTAATTAGTTCGCCCGAAAACAAGGTGTTAAATAAATAAAACCAATTAGATACCCAACTCGGTCGCGCGACATCTGTCAACTTCTGATTTTTTCCCTCTTTCTATTTTTTTTTTTTTCGGTTTTATTTTTGGTTTTTTTTTTTTACAATTTCTCCTAGATTTGATTGACGTGCTAGGAAATTTTATTTGAACTTTTTGGTTTTACTTTTTCAACGAAATAGATAAAAACTGATTAGCGGAGGATGCGGTGGATAACCAACAGATTTTGAGTGTCAATTATAGAATTATCATTTTAAAATACTTTTTCTCTCTTTTTGGATGATAATAAAATTCAAAAATTCAATTTTAATTTTAATTAGCGCATAGAAAGCTTAACATTTCTTATACTTTTGAGTTAAAAAGCTTTTTTAAGTTAAGCTAATAATGCCATTGAACTTTGTTGAGGACTTATGGCTCCGTAACATTTCTAAGGCAGCAGCATGTACTTAAATTTTGTCAGTTTAAATTTTTATATTATGGAATATTATATTTTGAAGAAGTTTTACAGCTTCTGCTTAAATGAAAAACTTATTCTTACAAATTATTTGATCGGAATTTAAGTTAAAATTCACTGGAAAAGATGCTCAAGACGCTCAAGATGCTCAGGATTTTGGGCATTCACTATGAAAATTTACATCACAGCTAATGCTGTGTAGATGGATGCAAGCATTTATTTTCTTCATAATTTCAATCCAAAATTTACTATAAAAACGTTTTTGGAAATTTGTAGCTTAGAAAACAGAAACTTGAAACTTGCGTTTACTCTATGAAATTTTTACACCAATTGCTGTTTTCTTTTTTATATATAATATAAATTAAAAACTGAATTATCGCTTGAAATGAAAATTTTAGCTGTGAAATTTCTCAGCAAGCAAAGTTAGGAGCGCTACAAATTTTATGTTTGAGCTTTTTCGGAGACCCTGCAGTGTTTTTTCTGAGCATATTTGGAGCTATGTTAAGAATGAACAAGGTAAAAATGTCGCTTAAAATAACCAAATGCACTTATATCTATGTCAGATTGGACTCAGAAATCCTTAACTTTAAGTATGACTGTTATCGGAGAAAAAAAATGTTTCTTTCCAGACATTTTATGACTAAAAATGCTAATAAAAAAAATTCGGAAACCATTCAGGAAATGCTTAAATTGCTTGCTGGGTTCTAGCTTTAACTATGTAACATTGCTTTATATACAAGCACAGACACAGACAGACGGAGAGACGGATAGACATATTAAATTACATTTTGGTTAATAATTTCATCACACCTGATGATCAGTGAGGAATTAGTAATCAGAGAAGTTATGAACCTTGAAACAATATTATCTATATATATTACATATATATATATATATATATATACAATATTTTTCATAGAATGCATTGCAAATTTCAATTAAATATTTCCGCTTCTTGAGTTCTGTCTGGGAAGATGATGCTGAACGTTTAACTGATGAACTAAACTAAGTAGTTTGCTCCTTTTACTTATTATTATTATTAAACTTCTCAATTACAGTACAGAACGAATGGACGTTGCTGCTGTTGCTGTCGATGCTTGAATTGAAAACTTCAACAAACAGAGAAAGCAGTAAACAGCAGCAGCAGCAGTGTGAAAGAGATGGCAGTTGACACAGGTAAACGACAGTCAGGAAGGTAGCTATAGCTATAAAGCTAACGGTAACAGGGAATGGCAATGGCAATGGCAATGGCAACGGGAACGGGATATTGGCAACTTCTGGCAGTACAAGTTATAGAAAAGCAACACAACAGCAGCTGCTTTCATTAATAACTTTTCTCTTGGCACTTGGCAAACATTTTGTTTTCTTTTTTTTTTTTTTTTCTCTTTTCTGTTTTTTGATTATTTGTAGATGCGTCTGACATCAGTGGCAACGTTCTTGTTTTGTAGATTCAATTAATAAAGTCTCTGTGGCAGACGATTGGCCACTTGCTGCTACTATAACTACTTTTTACTATTTCTTATGACTTTCCGAGCCTGTGGGGTAAAAACTTTTAACTTGATGTGTACTTAAAAGTGAAGTCAAACTTGGCAATAATTGAAATACATATTGCATATATTTCTCTTGACTGTCAACTGTGCTCAGCACATACAGCTCCCATACAGCTCCCACACTGCACTGTGATGATGTCTCTGTATCCTTTAACTTGTATCTTTTATAAAATGAGCTGTGGGATTTTATGAAGTTGACACTTCATACACATGTATAATATATATATATACTTACGATGCATTGACTGACTTATAAGATATCCTAGATTTTTTTTATATATTTTATATAATTGAAATTTAGCTTGGAAATTCTTTCAGAAAAATCATTTTCAGGACTTTCTCGTTTTTTTTCTATAGCTGCTTTAAATTTTCAACTTTCAAGTTTTTGCTTTTTATTTTTTTTCTATAAGTTTATAGAGTATCTGCTAGTCTAATAAAACTTGCACTGAACTTTACTTTTACTATAGTAACTGCACTTGTCAGCTGACATTTTAAAGTTTGCCCTTTGGTCTTGTTGCTGCTGTTAGTTTTTACTGTTGCTACTGTTACTACTGCTACTACTGCTGATGTTGCTATTGCTTGTTGTTGCTGCTGTTTAGATTGCAGTTTTGTCAGTTGCCAGTGAGGCTCACCAGTGAGTAAAAGTATCGCAAAAGGTAAGAAGAACAAACAATTCGACCATCAACTGTCATCATCAGTATTTCCACTGCCGGAACTCTTTTCTATTCCTTTGTCCCTTTCAATGACTATCTCTCTCACAATAGTTATCTTTGTCTTTCTCTGTCACTCTCTCGCTCTCTATCTGCATCTTTATATTTTGCCAGCTGACCACCTTAAGCTTTAGGGTCGCGACATCCGTTTTTTTCTCTTTTCTTTTCACTTTGTTTGCTGTAACTTGCAATTTTCTTCTTCTTTTTGTATAAATTATTAACTCAACTTTGCTGCTGCTGCTGTTGCTGCTGCTGTTGCAGCTGCCACTGTTATGGCTCCTGTCGTCGCTGTGGTTTTCACTTGGATTTCTTTGACACATCAATGTCATGTTACGATTACGAGTATGGCAACAGCGTACGGCGCACTTTTCAATTGCTTTCAATTTCCGTTTCGTCAGGTTTTTCTCTTTTCTTTTTCTTTTTTTCTTTCCTTTTTTTTTGCACACTTTTAGCGAAGCGTTAACGTAATTTTCTCAAGTGGTTTGTGTCCGTGAATCATAAGTTTAAGCTTC
>JBAMBR010001254.1:0-34940 GCA_037044475.1 Zaprionus obscuricornis
GGTAACTAGGCCGTTGATGGGCAAGGAAGTGGTCACAGATCGTCCAATGCAAAAAGTATACCTGGATTTTCTTGGCAGATATCCGAGGTCGCGACGTGGGAATGCCTACATACTCATTGCATTAGATCACCTGACCAAGTTTGTATGGCTCAGAGCGATTCCGAAGGCGGCGGCCTCAGCAACAGTAAAGATCCTGAGAGATGACATCTTCCCGCAGTTTGGAGTACCGGAGGTCATACATACCGATAATGGGAAACAATTCACATCACAGGAATTTGGAGACCTACTGCAACACTACGGCATAAAACATCAGAGGAACGCAAACTACTCGCCGCAAGCTAACGCATCCGAACGAGTAAACCAATCCGTCTTGGCCGCAATCCGGGCGCACTTGAATTTGGATCAGACGATATGGGACGAGAGGTTACCCGAGATCCAATCTGCGTTGTGTAGTGCAGTACATTCGAGCACCGGAGTGTCCCATACTTTGCGATGTTTGGCCAGAATATGTTTTTGAACGGGAGTGACTACTTGCTGTCGAGAAAGCTAAGAGCCTTAGATGACGCATTGATCGCCCCAGACCGACAAAGGGTGTATAGGGCGAAGATCCAAGAGTCACTACACAAGGCATATGAGAAGGCAGAGGCGAAATATAATACGAAGGGACGACCCATTCAATACTTACCCGGACAAGAGGTTTTTAAGCGTAACTTCATACTGAGTGATTTCAGCAGAAACATCAATTCCAAGTTCTGCCGAAAATACACGAAGTGCCGCATAATAAGGCCGGTAGGGATGAGTTTCTATGAGTTGGAGTCCTTACAAGGTAATCCGCTTGGAGTATTCCATGCCAAGGACCTCAAACAATAAGGAGGGAACCTATCATAGCCCGGCTAGCTCAGTTGATAGAGTATGAGACTTCTAATCTCAGGGTGTGGGCGATGGCCTACGTTGGCGCCGAAGATCTTTCGAATCCCTATCGGATGTCGATGGTTTCTCTCCACCCCAAACAAATCCACCCCCCCCCCCCCCGGTGGTGGTGTGATGTTACGGTAGCCCTTACAATCGATAAGAAAAGAAGGAGGTGAATCGATTTCAGGAAGAAGGAGAGACAGAAGGAGAAGAAAGAGAAGGAGAGGAAAGAGAGGAAGAAGAGGAGAGTTGTTGGATGACGAGCAGAAAATAGGGAGATAGAATTTTTGCTCTGTGACAGGCAGAAAATTATAATAGATAATATATTATAAATTAACATCAGTGGCAACAACAGCAACAGCTGTGATAGCAGAGACGACAGCTACAGTGGCAACAACAGTGACACCGACTGTTAAAAAAACAGCACCGACAACAGTAGTTGCAAGCAACAACAACAACGAAAGCAACAACAGCAGCAGCAGCAGTTCGAGGTACAACCACGAGGCAACAGCGGTCGCAGCAACAACAACAGTGGTGGTATTAGCAACAACAGCGAATACAATAATACCATTCACGCATTAACCACTTGCGATACAAGCGTGAGTGCATGTCTGTCTAAATTTTCATTGTTTATAATAGGTTATAATGTTGGTAATAGTATGTTAGGCCAATTTCTGTTAATTAAATGTATTTTTGTAAATTAAAAATGAATTGGTAAGTTGTTATTTAGGGTGTCGGTATAAAGTATCAAGCTGACAAAGGGTTGGGTGTGCGTCGCTGGATGGAAAAACATCTGTCCATCTAATCCATGCCAGTGTATTGTCCGTTTAGGTGTTGTAAAAATGAGTATGAATCCATAATCTAAATATTTTGTTAACCGACCCGCCAAATATCGAGGTCTTACTCATCCCTGGGTATAGCCGATAGCTAGTCGGCAATCGATACTTGGCTGTGACTGACAAGTCGGTTCATAACAAATGGCGCCCAATTTGGAAAATTATGGGGATAAGGACTCCACCGTAAACAGGAGGCGAATTTAAATGTAGAGATAACAAGAAAAAAATTTGAGTCATCCTACTATTCATAATGCAATATGCAAAGAAACGACTTTGATTGGACCGCAGGGAGGACCCGCAAGCCCCACCTGACGCTGCCTCGGCCGTACCTTGCCTAGTTGTAAAATAGTAGGAATGACAACAGCTAGTAGTAATATATAGGACTGGTCCCGGCATGGAAACAATTTGTTCAAGACTGCGTTGTCGCTACTATATATTATGAAGTCCATATATTTTTGTTTTGTAGTTTCCGTTTTAATATAAAATAAGACAACTTTGGCCGCGACTCAGACTGTGGTCCAAGTAGGTAGCGATAGCAGCTTCTAGTCCAGTCCACTCTGCGTAACGTCCAAGTTCTCATACCATTCAAAAAGCCTGGGAGTTTCCTGGGAGGCAGGAAAGACAAATGATAACCTACAAATACCCACGATCACCCTCATGCATCTCACCGAAGCTTATGAATATAGTACAGAAAATTTTGTATTGTTCAAAGTGTTTTCAATCTCCACGAGTATAACACTTTAGCAGTAATTGCGCAATATCAATTATTATGCCATAAAGAAGGTTTTTTTTTTTTGTCGAATTGTTAACAAATAAAAGTTATTGTTAGGAATATTTTCTTATTTATTTATATAAATTAACATTATAGATATTATAGGAAATAAAACCAACATAACTCGTTAGTGTAGGATTAATTAATGTAATCAAAGTAGCCAATATTGTTGTTGTTATATTATTAATAAGAAAAATTCAAAACATATAGTAATAAATGGTGAGGGACAAGGGCACAGCAAAAAAAAACAAAATATTATTAAATTAGTTAGCAAATATAGAGAGGTCGAGCATTAATTGAAAAGGAAAAAATATGAGCCTTATAGACCAAGCCAAGCAAGCCGTTGACCGTACAGCAAAGCGGAGTCTCGATCACTTACGGAACAGGGACTTATATGACATGAGAGCCACGACACGATCTATGACAACCAGGCAAGGAACCGATCGCGAAACAGATTTACATCATTCAGTCATGGTCCGAGATGAGCCGAATGACTGGACCAGTTCCGAAAGAACACCACGTACAGTAGTCAACATATACCAGGACGGTCGACCTGCCGAGTGAGATTAAATCGGCAATCAACGTGACTTTGTTGCAATCACACGAGACGTATAGAGCCGCGGCATCTTCGCAGTTGTTGGAGCTTCAAGCGGAGATCCGGCGAGAAATGATGGAGTTTATGCTCGAAACACAGGCGGGGACAAGAGAGGCCAAACAGCGTGATGAGGCACCAGTGAAGCACCACCTAGAGCCAGAGAGACCCATACCGTTCTCGGAGCCAGCGGTGCAGACAGGTTCGAACCACCCAAGACAGTGGATCGACAACAGAACGGATCTCCAGGGTAATTTATGCGATCCATATTACATATTACGATCCACGCAGCAGAGAAATGGTTGGCGACTCGTTGGAACCGATCACCAAGCGGCCCGGCACCCACGAGGTCGTTTAGAGAGCGACAGCAAGTCAACGAAGTGGGGATTCTAACACAGGAAGTGGAAATGGAAGGGCCCCCAATCGAGGTTGTCGGTGCAATATACCGGCCGCGTACAGGAAGCACCGAAATGACGTGCTGGAATTGTGGAATACACGGAGACACTTTTTGGTAATGCGAATCCCTGGTACGCAAAATTGTTTGTTACCAGTGCAGCCTCCCAGATGTGCAGGATGTAAACGGAGGAGTCATGCCCTGCAACACAAACTCACAATTAAAAAATTAGTCCAATTATATATTAGACATAGATAAATTTAAGAACATTGATAGATTAAGTAATGGAATACTGAAACAAATAAAATATGAATAAATGAACCCAAGTGGTCATCGCGGAATTCTTTGGGAGAACGTCAGGCAGCCTATGACAAAGCCAGGGCTCGGATTTTCAACAACAACTTAGCCGAAGATCCATATTCGGAAATCACGGAATGAGCTAGAAGACGATATCGGGAAAGAAGTTAAGAGCATCGACGAGTGTGTGCCTCCGTGAAGGTAGCAATCAAGGATGACCGACGCGCTTTTGTAGAGATCCGGGTAAAAGGATATCGCGTGGAGCGGCTCTTGGATACTGGGGCTTCGGTGAGTCTCCTGGGACAAAAACAGCATTGAATTGGTACGCAAGCTAGGCTTATCAATGACTCCTTCCACTACGACAGTACATGCAGCGGGCTGTACTACCCATTCCATAGTCGGAAAAATAAAGACGGCCATTGAATATGGGGACAAGTCGAGGTCCCTAACACTGTATATGTGTCCGTAGCTCCATCAATGCCTATATTCGGGTATAGATTTTTGGAGAAAATTCGGGCTTGCCTAATGTCGTAGGAAACGGCTAGAAGTAATACGGTAGAACCGAGAACGTTTCCCAGACCTCAGGGTCGAGGAAGGACTCATATTCAAACGGACTCAGTTTCACAGCGAAGACAGTGAGGAATTCGTGTGGAAATTATGGATCCTCGAGGCTATCACAAACACGTTAATCCAGCAGACGCACGACGGCGAAAAGCGGATGCATGGTGGAGGTACGAAAACACTGGCACACCTGAGGAAATTCTATTATTGGCCAAGAATGACGGTACAAGTCCGAGAATACGTGCGGTAACTAGGCCGTTGAAGGGCAAGGAAGTGGTCGCAGATCGTCCAATGCAAAAAGTATACCTGGATTTTCTTGGCAGATACCCAAGGTCGCGACGTGGAAATGCCTACATACTCATTGCATTGGATCGCCTGACCAAGTTTGTATGGCTCAGAGTGATACCGAAGGCGACGGCCCTAGCAACAGTAAACATCCTGAGATGACATTTTCCGCAGTTTGGAGCACCGAAGGTTATACATACCGATAAAGGAAAACAATTCACATCACAGGAATTTGGAGATATACTGCAACATTCCGGCATAAAATACCAGTGGAATGCAAACTATTCGCAACAAGCCAACGCATCCGAACGGGTAAACTAGTCCGTGTTGGCCGCAATCGGGGCGCACCTGACTTTGGATCAGACGATATGGGACGAGAGACTATCCGAGATCCAATTTGCGTTGTGTAGTGCGGTACATTCGAGCATCAGAGTGTCCCATATTTTGCGATGTTTGGCCAAAATATGTTTTTAAGCGGTAGTGACTACTTGCTGTCGAGAAAGCTAAGAGCCCTTAATGACTCTTTGATCGCCCCATTAACCCGTTCAGGCCGACAAAGGGTGTATAGGGCAATGATCCAAGAGTCACCACACAAGGCTTATGAGAAGGCAGAAGCGAAATATAATATAAAGGCACGACCCATTCAGTACCTACCCGGACAAGAGGTTTTTAAGCGAAACTTCATACTGAGTGATTTTAGCAGAAATATCAATTCAAAATTCTGGCCGAAAATACACGTGCCGACTAATAAGACCGGTAGGGATGAGTCCCTATGAGTTGACCCACTTGAAGTATTCCACTTTCCATTCCGTCAAACAACACTTAATGCGCTCTCTCAAAAACGCACTCAAACTCCCAGTGCTCTCCTGGAAGTCTCCACTGTCATGAAGTTGAGGCTCTGAGAGCCCGACTTATGACAACCCTAAGTGCATAAACCAGAATTTCTATCGTATATCGTATCATTTAAAGTGAATAAATTAAGTTTTATTTCCTAATGAAAATCGTGTTTTAAATTTTAAAGTATTATCTTGCACACCACAACATTTGGACCTTCGAGTCGGATCTCATTTGTTCCTCTTTGTTCGATTTTTATACTCGGTGCCCATTGGGTACCAAGAGTATATTGGGTTAGTGACAAGAGGAAATGTATGTAACACCCATAAGGAGGCGTGGCCGACCCCATAAAGTATATATATTCTGACTCAGGATCAACAGCTGAGTCGATTGGAGCATGTCCGTCTGTACGTCCGTATGAACACACAGATCTCGGAGACTATAAGAGATAGAGACTTCATTTTTTTTGCATACTGTTTGTAGTGTTTGCAGGCAGATCAAGTTTTTGGATTTTTGCCACGCCCCCCTCCGCCTCCACAAATCGATAAAAACGATTTTAAGCAAACCCAGACAAGCTACGCTTGCTTGCTGTTCTCACCCCATACGACGGCAACATTTACTCAGTGTTTCTCACACTTGTGAAGAGCGTGGCTCAGTGGTTAGAGGGTTGAACTCGCGTGCATGAGGTCCGCGGTTCGACTCCCGAGACGGTTTTTTTTTTTAAAAATTCTTTTTTTTAAATTTTTTTTTATATTAACTTAAAATTGGCGAGTGCGCAGCACGAGCAAAATAAATATATAATATAACTTTGGGCATTATATATTATAAAGTCGAGCACACTCGACTATAACTTTCTTACTTGTTTTTCTCTTTTTGTTAATTATATACATATATCTTTAAATTTAATGCGCGGAACGCGAAAAAGGAATAAAGGGACAACTAGTGCGTTTAGTTGAATCAAAAAAAAAAAAATTTTTTTAAGCAAGATAAGTGCAACCATTTTTTCTTCTTTGAGTCCGTAAAGTCGTTTCCTTTCGTTCCGCCATATTCTTTGCCTTCCAGGGACTTGCTTGCTCTTTGATCTTACCAAATTTCTCACACCCACGTGTTTTACATATGTACATACTTTCGTCTAAACGTACATACACATTGTATGTACGTAACCAAAGTTGAGCACATTGCTCAATATATCCATCTCCCACTTTTCTTATTACTTTATTATTATAAAATTATAATATTATAACCTTTATTATTATAATATTATTTCTTCGATATTTATTTAATATTTATTTGATATTTATTAACATTAAATCCATGATCCAGCTGAGCGTACTCACACAAATATACATATATATGTACGCCAGCACACAGTTTTTTTGTAATGTTTTCTAGTTTTTTAATTGCCTTAGTGTGTGGTCTTCATTTGTTGTGCAAATAAATATATTTCACTAATTTTCACTGACAGGTGCAGCCTTTGCACAGCAGTTTGAAATCTATAAACTACATACATATGTACATTCATATAAACGTACATATATACCCATTGCGCGTACGTAACTGAAGCACTTTACACATTAATGCCTTTCCTTATACTATTATTGTAGTATTATTTATTTGTTATATATTATATTTATATTTTATATATTTGTGTTACCAAGATCCAGTACATACTCAAATATACATACGTACCCCAGCACACTTTGTTTTTCATGCATGTCTTTTTCCATTATTTTATGTAATCATTGATTTATTTATATATTTACTTATTTATCCTTTATTTATTTATATTTTTTATTATCATTTTCTGTACCCACCGTGCTAAGCCACCGTTTCTCGATAATTTTCACCAGTTCATCAACACTGGTTCTTCGAAAACTATCGTGCCAAAACGATCTCAGCATTTGAAGAATAACTATCGGTTAAATTTTAAATTGTCTCAGTTTCAATTTATTTTTATAAATTATAACCTTCTGTGTCCGTTTTTTCTTGTCGGCATTTTTTATTGGTCCCGTGTCCATTAGATCCTATTTCTGGTCCCATGTCCTTTCACCACCTAGTCTGACCCAATATTATGCCCATAGGCAAAGAGGAGAAAAGCGAAGCTCATACGTCAAATCCTTCGACAAGCACTGCTAGAGCTGCGGCTTCTCCCATAACTCAACGGCCTATTCGCGCGTCAAGCGTTTCGCCTCAAATTTCAAAAACCAAAAAGGAGGTTTCCTTGCGAGCATCCAGGTCGTCGCCAACTTTCAATGTGAAAGCGGATACACCTTATGGTGCGAAATCCACAACGGTAATCTAGCTCTCCGTACCTCCATCTGACCAAAGGTCTCCAGCTCAATTCAGGCGTACCCCTATTGTCACACATATCGCACAGAGCACTGGCACAAAACGTAGTGGAGACAGTATTGGTCAGACTTATCGCTGTGACAGATCGTCTCAGCTAGTTTGAGGCGAAAACCAACACGCCTACTAGCGATGTTCCTTCTCTATATACGTGCCAGGTCCGACGGTACCAGGTACGGGCCTTGTGGGACAAGGTAGAGCGTGAATACGAGACCTGCTCTAGTGTCATTTCCGAAGAAATTGCAGTAGACGATCTCGTAACAATGCAGTCCAAATACGACTACTGCTATTCCGTTTACGAACGGTGTGCAGCTAGTCTAAGCAAGTAAATCGAAAGTGCTTCCGCACGCGCTCCTCCAGCCATACTTCCTGCTCAATACTCACCTGGGTGTCGTTTGCCTTCGTGCGACACCGAGGTATTTGAAGGTGACTACACCAGATGGCCCACGTTCCGTGACCTGTTCACAGCCATTTATATTAACAATAGCCGTCTTTTAGAAGTTGAGAAGCTATTCCACCTCAATTGGCATGGGTCAGCTTGACTGAGTGCTTTGAAAATAAGCGTAAACAGTCAGCTAAAAATTCTTTTCCACTTGCATGCTTTGGGGAAAGAATCTGGTTCGGCGATTCATTCCCTCCAAAGCACTATATAAGGTTGTTTGACGGCTTTAGAACACTCTAAAGAAAACTGGCACTGCATGCTCGTTTTTCTGTGCTCGTCCATTCTAAGAAAGAGTAATATTCCGACATGGGCGGATATGAGGATATGAGATATGAGGATAGAAGCGATCGAGTAAGTCAAGACGAGCATAAGCGCTCAGGCCCCTCCAAACCAGCTCGCAAGGTCAACTAATTTGAGAACCGAGTTACCTCCATAACTCAATCTTGCAAGCTGCTCCAGAGAGAACCACCTTATTCGCTTGTGTCCACGTTTTTTGCAAATGAGCGTCAACGAAAGTGTGTCCAATATAAAGCAACAGAATCTTTTTTGCACGAGTTCACATCCTGGCTGAAAGCACAAGCGCGCATAGTTGTTTTACCTGTAAGGGTCGACATCATTCACTACTCCATCGAGCCAACCAGACCCCGATAGCGGGAACTCCAAGCCCCACAGTCGCACCTCCATGTCCACAGTCCACTCAATCCCCAATTCCCAAGGTTCAAAATTACCTTGCAGTTAACACACAAGGTGTTCTGCTAAGTACGACTGTCATCAATGTCTGCCATCTCGGCGTCAAATATGCAGCCCGCGCTCTGATCGACTCCGGATCAGAGGCAACCATTATTTCGGAAATGACAACCAAGCGTACCTCAAGTGGTCGATATATGGTCACCCTACCATTTCGAGATCCTAGCCACATGGATATGGCCTAGATTCATTATGCGACTTTGAGATTAACACAGTCACCTTTGGGGTGAACTGTGCTCCATATCTTGGTATACGTGTTCTGCAACAGCTTGCGCACGATGTTCAAGGCCAGTATCCCAGAGATAGCGACATTATCAAGAACTATGTGTTCGTCGATGATGTCCTAGCAGGAGCTCATACGGAACAGGCTGCTATATCCGCCATCGATGAGATCCGTTAAGCTCTCTAGAGCGCTGGATTCCCCTTAAGAATGTGGACTTCTAACACGAAGAATGTGTTAAGGAAAATTCCTAAGGACTACTTGCTCTGTGCCGATTTTTTAGAGATCGAAGAAGCTAGTGTTGCGAAGACACTAGGCATTCGATGGCAAGCAACAACAGACGAATTCTTCTTCGTCACCTCCAAGTCATCATTCACAAAGAGGGAAGTTTTATCCCAAATAGCCAAACTGTTCGATCCAGTGGGCTGGCTTGCTCCTGTGGTTATATGGGACAAGATTTTCATGCAGGAAATTTGGATGCAAAAACTCAGTTGGGACGATGCCTTACCAGAACTCCTCTAACGCTGGTAAGAGTTCCTTAACAATTGTCCTTCCTTACAGGATATTCGTGTCCCATGATGGGTCAATTTAAAACTCGGTGCAAAGGTCCAATTCCACGGCTTTTGCGACGCATCCCAACGAGTTGTGTGGGGCTCATTGCTGTCAAAATTGTCATCCGCTCTTCTCCCACATCTTCCTATTCCCCAAGTTTCCTTCTGCACTGACTCCACCATAGTGCTGGCATGGCTGCCCACGGCGTTCAGATCCAGTGTGAAGATTTTGTCGAACGTTTCTCCAAGTTCGGCCGAGCTCTCAGGGTAATCGCGTATGTGTGTCGTTTTGCGCATCGTTGTCGCCATCCAAAGACAATATTCCCAAAAATGCTCAGCTGTCAAGATATTGCAGAGGCTCAGGAACAACTGACTATCCAAGCTCAACAGAGAGCATTCTCAAACGATTGTGATACCCTTCGCACTCATCGTCGCATCCAGGGTTCAAGTGATATCCTTAACTTGAACCCATTCCTCGACAAAAAATGGGTCCTACGATCCAGGGGGCGTGCAAGAGCGTCTGCCTCCTTATCCTACGATGAGTGGCATCGTATCCTACTGCCGTTCAACTGTGTTTTCTCCCGGCTTTAAGTTCGTTGCACCCACCATATATCCCTAAATGGTGGCAATCAATTGATGATGCGTTTGATACGTCAAAATATTGGATTCCTACAGTCAGCCATTGGTGGCTGCAAGGTGTGTGTGGTGCACCGTAGCAAATTGCAGTCCCAGCTGATGGTCGGCCTTCCAATGGCCTAGTCAACTTTCACTCGACCATTTACCCACACCGGAGTAGACTTTGCCGGTCCCTTTGACATGAAGAGTTATGTCGAAAGGGGCTGTAAACTCACGAAGGGATATGTCTGTATCTTAGTATGCTTCAGCACTAAAGCGATCCACCTCAAAGCAACCACGGATTTGACGCCAGAAAGATTTTTGGAAGCCTTTTCCCGTTTCGTGGCAAGGCGTGTGTGTCTTCTCCATATGCACTCCGACAACGGCAAAACGTTCGTCGGAGCATCCCCCTATCCAAAGATCTCTTAGAGAGTACCTGCAATCTTATCCTCGTCAAACACAGTCATCAAGGCCTAACAAGGTACTTTAATCCACCCGGTGCTCCACACATTGGCGGATTGTGGGAAGCAGGCGTCAAAAGTTTTAAGACGCATTTCTATAAAACAGTCTCCTCAACGAAGTATACCTATGAGACACTTTCAACGCTTTTAGCAAACATTGAAGCGTGCTCGGATTTGGTGGCCCTCAGTCCCGACCATTTCTTGGTGGGCGGTCCCCTCCTCTCCGTTGCTGAGCCCGAGTCCAGAGTCCACCGTAATCGGTGGCAACGTTTCAAGGCTCTATACCAGCATTTTTGTTCTCGATGGAAGGAGTATTTGAAGGAACTGCATAAGCGAAACAAATAAGAATCACCATCCCGTGACCTCCAAGCCGGTGACATGGTCATCATCAAGGAAGACAACATTCCATCTCAGGAATGGTGGCTCGGTCGCATGCTAACCACGTACCCCGGAGCCGACGACAAAGTCCGGGTAGTAGATATTCGAACTTTTCGTGGTGTTTTCCGTCGGCTAGTCGCCACAGAACACACAGATCTCGGAGACTATAAGAGATAGAGACTTCATTTTTTTGCATAGTGTTTGTAGTGTTTGCAGGCAGATCAAGTTTATTTTGGATTTTTGCCACGCCCCCCTTCGCCTCCACAAATCGATAAACACGATTTTCAGCACACCCAGATAAGCTACAGTACTGAATTTTGGTAAAAAATTAGAATATGGACGTTGTGTACAAATTTGGTACAGATCGGATAATAAACATGGAAGTTATACACATTTCAAATTTCAAAAGTTGAGAGGCGTCTCTATAGCGTACGCTTGCTTGCTGTTCTCACCCCAAATGACGGCAACATTTACTCAGTGTTTCTCACACTTGTGAAGAGCGTGGCTCAGTGGTTAGAGGGTTGAACTCGCGTGCATGAGGTCCGCGGTTCGATTCTCGAGACAATTTTTTTTTTTTAAAAAAAATTTTTTTTTTATTTAATTGGCGAGTGCGCAGCACGAGCTAAATAAATATATAATATAACTTTGGGCACCGAGTATTACGAGGGGTATTTAAAAAGTAAGTTTCCCTGTGTTGGGGGAAAAATAAAAAACAAGTTTTAGGCAGTAAAAATAAATTTATTTTATTCTTTGACTCTTAAACTATATTTCTACATAGTCGCCTTGGACTACAATACATTTTTGGTATCTGTGTGAAAGCTTAAGTAAACCTTCCTTAAAAAATTCCGTGCCCTGTTTTTTGATCCACGATTTGCCGACTTGAGAAAGAAGGTAATGATCTTTACGCACGCATTGTGACAGGAGATGAAACCTGGGTTCACCATACAAATCCTGAAATGAAGCGTCAAAGCATGGTTTGGAAGAAACGTGAAGAAAGTGCTCCGAAAAAGGCAAAAATTCAGTACTCTGCTGGGAAGGTTATGGCTACGGTTTTTTGGGACGAGTCAGGTGTTTTATTGGTCGATTTTCTTGAGCCAGGTACCACGATTAATGCGGATAGATATTGTGAAGTGCTAGAGAAACTCAGAAATGCCATTAAACGGAAACGCCCTGGAAAATTGTCAAAAAAAGTCTTGCTTTTTCATGACAACGCTCGGCCTCATTCTGCCAAAAAAACACAAACCTTACTTCAGAAATTCAAATGGGAAATTTTCGATCATCCACCTGACTCTCCAGACCTCGCACCAAGTGACTATTTCCTTTTCCCAAAGTTAAAAGAAAGCTTGGGTGGCCAGCACTTCGTTTCAAATGACGAAATCAAACAAGTCGTCAAATCGTGGATCAAAAAACAGGGCACGGAATTTTTTAAGGAAGGTTTACTTAAGCTTTCACACAGATACCAAAAATGTATTGTAGTCCAAGGCGACTATGTAGAAAAATAGTTTAAGAGTCAAAGAATAAAATAAATTTATTTTTACTGCCAAAAACTTGTTTTTCATTTTTCCCCCAACACAGGGAAACTTACTTTTTGAATACCCCTCGTATATCTAACTATTTGTACTACATATGTATCAATATTGTCTTATTAAGTCGAGTGTACTCGACTATATAATACTCGGTGCCCAAAGTTATATTATATATTTATTTTGCTCGTGCTGCGCACTCGCCAATTTTAAGTTAATATAAAAAAAAAAATTTTAAAAAAAAAAATTAAAAAAAAAAATCGTCTCGGGAATCGAACGGCGGACCTCATGCACGCGAGTCCAATCCTCTAACCACTGAGCCACGCTCTTCACAAGTGTGAAAAAATGTTGCCGTCGTTTGGGGTGAGAACAGCAAGCAAGCGTACGCCTCTCAACTTTTGAAATTTGAAATGTGAATAACTTCCATGTTTATTATCCGATCTGTACCAAATTTGTACACATTTGTACCAGATAAACATATTCTAACTTTGTACCAAAATTCAGTGCTGTAGCTTGACTGGGTGTGGGTGAAGTGGTGTGTTCAAAATGGTTTTCATCGATTTGTGGAGGCGGAGGGGGGCGTGGCAAAAATCCAAAATAAACTTGATCTGCCTGCAAATACTACAAGCACTTTGCAAGCTCTTATAGTCTCCGAGATCTGTATGTTCATACGGACGTACAGACGTACAGACGGACATGCTCCAATCAACTCGGCTGTTGATCCTGAGTCAGAATATATATACTTTATGGGTCGGCCACGCCTCCTTATGGGTGTTACATACATTTGCTCTTGTCACTAACCCAATATACTCTTGGTACCCAATGGGCACCGAGTATAAAAATCATGTAAAACGGTGTAAAAATAATGAAAATATTATAATACTCAAATTAGATAGATCATTTACTATGCAAATGTAAATATCTAACTTGTTAACAAATAATTGGGGTTTCTCAGTAAAATAAAATTTCTATATATAGACAGATATTTATATATATGGTAAACACTAAATAATTCAATAGATAATACGAGGGGTATTCAAAAAGTAAGTTTCCCTGTGTTGGGGGAAAAATAAAAAACAAGTTTTAGGCAGTAAAAATAAATTTATTTTATTCTTTGACTCTTAAACTATTTTTCTACATAGTCGCCTTGAACTACAATACATTTTTGGTATCTGTGTGAAAGCTTAAGTAAACCTTCCTTAAAAAATTCCGTGCCCTGTTTTTTGATCCACGATTTGACGACTTGTTTGATTTCGTCATTTGAAACGAAGTGCTGGCCACCCAAGCTTTCTTTTAACTTTGGGAAAAGGAAATAGTCACTTGGTGCGAGGTCTGGAGAGTAAGGTGGATGATCGAAAATTTCCCATTTGAATTTCTGAAGTAAGGTTTGTGTTTTTTTTGGCAGAATGAGGCCGAGCGTTGTCATGAAAAAGCAAGACTTTTTTTAACAATTTTCCCGGGCGTTTCCGTTTAATGGCATTTCTGAGTTTCTCTAGCACTTCACAATATCTATCCGCATTAATCGTGGTACCTGGCTCAAGAAAATCGACCAATAAAACACCTGACTCGTCCCAAAAAACCGTAGCCATAACCTTCCCAGCAGAGTACTGAATTTTTGCCTTTGTCGGAGCACTTTCTTCACGTTTCTTCCAAACCATGCTTTGACTCTTCATTTCAGGATTTGTATGGTGAACCCAGGTTTCATCTCCTGTCACAATGCGTGCGTAAAGATCATTACCTTCTTTCTCAAGTCGTCAAATCGTGGATCAAAAAACAGGGCACGGAATTTTTTAAGGAAGGTTTACTTAAGCTTTCACACAGATACCAAAAATGTATTGTAGTCCAAGGCGATTATGTAGAAAAATAGTTTGAGTCAAAGAATAAAATAAAATTATTTTTACTGCCTAAAACTTGTTTTTTATTTTTCTCCCAACACAGGGAAACTTACTTTTTGAATACCCCTCGTAATAATAATAATTAATAAAGACTAGTTGCAAAGCAGCTGCAAATGTAAAAGGATCTTCGTATTAGATCATTGCATAAATTGTAAATTTGTTAGCAGTTGGGTTACTTTTTTTTATCCGCACTCAATCGAATAAATGCTAAAAGATGAACAATAGCAAAACTCGATCAAAATATTTGTGTACATTAACCAAGCAAAGTTACTAATTACTAATTTCAATACAAAATCGTTGCGCGTGTAGACAGATTGAAATAGAAATTCAATGCTTCACTTTTCAGATACCTTTTAAATCAACAATTTTCATTTATTTTGATGGTTATTTCTATGTTCGACAAATCCTAGAACATTAACTTTATATGAATAGCGAATGTTTAAAGAAACTTTGATTATATTAATCAAAAACTAAAATTGGCAACATATTTCCATTGTTATTTCCGAAAAATTTGTGGTTCTACCGGGATAATGAAAATTTCACTATAATATTTATACTCGGTGCCCATTGGGTATCAAGAGTATATTGAATTTGTGACAGCAGCAAATGTATGTAAAACCCATAAGGAGGCGTGTCCGACCCCATAAAGTATATATATTCGTCTGTTCGTCCGTATGAACACACAGATCTCGGAGACTATAAGAGCTAGAGACTTCATTTATTTGCACAGTGCTTGTATTAGTTGCAGGCAGATCAAGTTTATTTTGGATTTTTGCCACGCCCTCACCGCCTCCACAAATCGATAAAAACCATTTTGAACATACCCAGCCAAGCTACATGGTACATGGTACAAAGTTAGAATATGTTTATCTGGACGTTGTGTGAAAATTTGGTACAGATCGGATAATTAACATGGAAGTTATACACATTTCAAATATCAAAATTTGAGAGGCATCTCTATAGCGTACGCTTGCAAACGCTTGCTTGCTGTTCTCACCCCACACACGGCAACATTAACTTAGTGGCTCAGTGGGTTGAACTTGCGTGCAAGATGTGCGAGGATCGATTCTTGAGGCGATTTTTATACTCGTTGCCCTATGGGTACCAAGAGTATATTGGGTTAGTGACAAGAGCAAATGTATGTAACACCCATAAGGAGGCGTGGCCGACCCCATAAAGTATGTATATTCTGACTCAGGATCAACAGCCGAGTCGATTGGAGCATGTCCGTCTGTCCGTCTGTACGTCCGTATGAACACACAGATCTCGGAGACTATAAGAGATAGAGACTTCATTTTTTTTGCATAGTGTTTGTAGTGTTTGCAGGCAGATCAAGTTTATTTTGGATTTTTGCCACGCCCCCCTCCGCCTCCACAAATCGATAAAAACGATTTTAAGCAAACCCAGACAAGCTACAGAATATGTTTATCTGGACGTTGTGTACAAATTTGGTACAGATCGGATAATAAACATGGAAGTTATACACATTTCAAATTTCAAAAGATGAGAGGCGTACGCTTGCTTGCTGTTCTCACCCCAAACGACGGCAACATTTACTCAGTGTTTCTTACACTTGTGAAGAGCGTGGCTCAGTGGTTAGAGGGTTGAACTCGCGTGCATAAGGTCCGCGGTTCGATTCCCGAGACGATTTTTTTTTCAAATTTTTTTTTTAAATTATTTTTTTAATATTAACTTAAAATTGGCGCGTACGCAGCACGAGCAAAATAAATATATAATATAACTTTGGGTACCGAGTATTATATAGTCGAGCACACTCGACTATAACTTTCTTACTTGTTTTTTAATCACAATATAAGTAAATATAATAAAATGTATAATTCTTAATTATTTTACGAAAATGTATTAATGTTAATAAATTTATATATGTTGGAATTAACTTAAAATTGGCGAGTGCGCAGCACGAGCTATATTAATATATAAATATAAATATATAATATATCTTTGGGCACCGAGTATTATATAGTCGAGCGTACTCGACTACAGCTTTCTTACTTGTTTTACATTTCAATTATTCACATATATCTACTATATATCAATATACTATAAAAAACTTATACACACGTTTGTATATATATTTAGCGATAGTGTGTGTACATCAATTGAGACAGATACAAAACAAGTTTTATGCCAATAAGATGAATGAAAATAAATATTCAGAGCTTTGGGAAAATAACTGAAGCTTTTACAATTAACGCAAATTTATTCATCAGATAATTAAACTTGAAATAGAACAGTTTTCGTGTGTCTGTATATGTCTCTCTGTTGTAAACGATATCTTATTGAGATTTTTATTATGATATTGAGAAAGCCTTACCCATATGGTATAATTTCATCCTGTGATTGTTTTCAATTCAATAAGCCTAAATAAAACTATACAAGTATCATTATAATATGTATTTTTTTCAATGACATTCAATTTCCATTTCATTCATATATTCATTCTTGAAGTCATCAAATGTATAATATTTTATATTTTTGGGATTATAGTCAGACTTCAAGGTACCTATGCTAATTACGGGTTTTTTTATAATTGATCTTAATTTTTGCATTACATTATAAAGATTTACACCATGGAGAAGAAAGGAGCAGAAATTTCTATTGCGGAGTGAAAAATCATTTTAAAAATATTTTTAGATAGCAAATCTTATAGAGAGATACGTACCCCAATTGGTGTAGCTCACTTCTCCATTCAAAAAATAAGAAATCACTATAATTTTACCGGCAGTATATTGCCAAAGGCTCGATCTCCCGTCCGCCGTTATTAACGGAGCTCGAACAAAGCGCTGTTATTAAGTCTATTCGGCATAATTCAATGATGACAGTCCATGAAGAACAGCTCCAATCCCAGAAGATAGTTTTTCCAAAAAAAGTATGGGTACTAAAGCAGAGCCGCCCGTAAACAATCTTTGATTTTCGAAGTCAATAGGCAAAAGCGTATATCTTTTGCAAAAAGGCTTATTTTAAAACCCCAGACTTCTGGAATCATGTTCTATTCTCAGACAGGAGTAAGTTCTGCATCTTTGGAATCAAAAAAAAAAGTTTTTAGTATGGTATAAGTATAAGCGACCAATAAAGAAAATGTAGTCGGCATTGCTAAAAACGGTTGAAGTGGCATAATAGTGTGGGGGTGTATGGCAGCAAGTGTCGTGGGAAACATAATATTTTTTGAAATCGGACCTTAAAACGTGAATTTTGGTGCCAGCGGCACAACGACCCAAAGCATACGTCACATTATACACAGGTTTACCTGCTTCATAATGTCAAAAATCAGTTGGGAACATATCCTCCGGATGTAGTTATGTTTAAAAAAAATAGTTAAAAATACATATAAACAGCTGAGAAATTTGCGTTTGAAATTTGATTTTCATTTTTTTTCGGTATATACAGATTTGTGCTGTTGTGTGTATGTTTATATATGAATTGATAATTATTAGAATTTTCATTGACTTTTACTTCAACAATTAATCAAAAAATCAAGGTAATAACTGAAACATCTTATCTGAATAATAATTATCGTCAATGACCATGATAAAAGTATCTACAAGTCATCAATAAAGTTTGAGCAGCCTACTTGCAGCCTGCACTTGTTGACAGCTTTCTACATTTTGAGGTAAACTTTGTAATAAGCAGAAAGTAACAATATATACAATGAAAACAATTCATAAAGGCGAAAATTAAATATCTATTTTTGATGGTCTAGTATATAAATGTATATATTTATACTATAATATATAATATAATAATAATAAACATATACATAATATAAATATATAAATAGTAAATTTCTGTATTTTCTTATAACTGTATAACTGTAACTGCCTTGAAACTTTTAAGTGTATATAAATAGTATTCTTTAGAAGTGAATTCGCTAGAAGTGAATTCGAATTGCCTGATCGCTTAAACAAACTACTTAAAAATAAGAAAACATACAATCGAACATATTCGACTACGTAATATTACCTACAAAACTTATATATAGATTACCATGTAATTTTAATTATGTGTTCTATTATTATTATTTGCTCATCGGGTTATATCTGTTATTTCATTTTTTATAAGAAGTTAAAAATTTAAATCTTCGTAAAGAATACTGAAATCACCTCAAATTTATAGTTTCGTTCATTCTGCTTGTGTGGTTTCTATTATCTAAGACTTTTTGAAAATCGCTAAATATAACTTATGCCTTATTATACTCAGTGCCCTATGGGTACCAAGAGTATATTGGGTTAGTGACAAGAGCAAATATATGTAACACCCATAAGAAGGCGTGGCCGACCCCATAAAGTATATATATTCTGACTCAGGATCAACAGCCGAGTCGATTGGAGCATGTCCGTCTGTCCGTCTGTACGTCCGTATGAACACACAGATCTCGGAGACAATAAGAGATAGAGACTTCATTTTTTGCATAGTGTTTGTAGTGTTTGCAGGCAGATCAAGTTTATTTTGGATTTTTGCCACGCCCCCCTCCGCCTCCACAAATCGATAAAACCGATTTTAAGCAAACCCAGCCAAGCTACAGGACTGATACAAAGTACAAAGTTAGAATATGTTTATCTGGACGTTGTGTACAAATTTGCTACAGATCGGATAATAAACATGGAAGTTCTACACATTTCAAATTTCAAAAGTTGAGAGGCGTACGCTTGCTTGCTGTTCTCACCGCATACGACGGCAACATTTACTCAGTGTTTCTCACACTTGTGAAGACCGTGGCTCAGTGGTTAGAGGGTTGAACTCGTGTGCGTGAGGTCCGCGGTTCGATTCCCGAGACGATTTTTTTTTAAAAATTTTTTTTTTCTATAATTTTTTTTTTTTTTATATTAACTAATATAATATAACTTTGGGCACCGAGTATTATATAGTCGAGCACACTCGACTATAACTTTCTTACTTGTTTTTGTTCCAGAAGAGCCATTATACCTTCGAATGGGGTATACCCCATTGGTTTAGTGGGTATTAAAACCACTTGATTTTTAACTGTCAAAGTCGAAAAATTGGGCTACTGCAGCAGCCAGAGCTATTGCTGGGTTGGTCTGGTTTCAAATGTAAACATGAGCCATGAACTCGAACGTGCAAACGGTTATTGACACCTTTCAATTGACCTGAAAATGCTTCAATGAAAATTCTCATCGATGTTAATCTAAGACTAATTGGATTTTCAGTTATCCAACAATATCCATATATGTATATATATATAGTATGTATATATATATGAAATATGAAATTTCCTTAAACTGAGCAAAATTCAGTTGTTGATCCAAGTATGAACTAGATAATTGAACGGTTAATATTAATACTATTATTATTGTTTCTGTTAATGTTATGATTATTATTTAAGTCATAAACAAACGCAAGATATTAAAAACTTACTAAAAGCAAAGAGAGCATAATGTACATATATATGTATAATCAGTATTAACAGTGCAACCGATTTATTTGTATACGTGAGGCTGGTCCATTTTTCATCTAATGTCCTGCTCATATAATGACTGCCGTCCTGATTTCTTGCTCTTTCAAATGTACAATTTCTTAGAAAACGTGTTTAGATTATTTTGGCTATAAGAAATCAAGGTATATAATAACTGGTAAACAACAAGTGCTAACTATGGTTTACTCCAAGTTCATTTAAACAGGGGAAACTATTGCCAAACAGTTGGCAACACAAATCGAATTTAAATAGCTCCCGACTCGAACTTGAGTGATTTGAGTCGCATCGTAATGATGTGCCTCGATTAACTTTCTCTTCAATAAAACACAAGCGTGTATATAACTAATTTCCATAACACTACACAATAATAATTTTAGAAAGATGTGAATGTAAATTGTATATATTCTGTATACTGAATATTCCCAGGAAAGTAATAATAATAAATTGTTAACGTAATAAGTTCCGACATTTTAGTATTTAAAATCAATTAAATATTATCTTTGTATGCACACATACAATAACACGAATACTCATGTGTATATATCTATGAGTCATCCAGATATTAAATTTTAATTATCCAATCGAGTTTGCTAAACAAAATATGAAACAGCTTTAAAGCTTTAACACTTCCCAATAAATATTCTTTTAAAAATAACAACTTATAATAATTGCTGAATATACATACATACATACATATATATTAATAAATGTTCTTACTTTCGTGATTTGAAACGTCATTACGTATTTAATCATCATTCTAGTGCTTAATTGTTTCCTTGATTATAATTTGTATATGTACATCCAACGATAGATAAGTAAAAGTTGCCTTTGTTTGCCTTAGATGCGATTAAACCTTATCAATAGAACAATATACTCCGGTATTTCGACACCCACGTTAAGAATTTTTTCAGCAGTACTAATAACAACTTGGATAATTTTCGACAGCTTTAACTTATAGGCCCAGAAATGTACAATGTACATTTACAATTTTTTTGACTTGTAAATTTACCCATAAATTTAAAAATACCTTTATTTCCTTGAGTTTGAGCTTATGCACTTCAGCATAACGTAGTATTATTAACTATAACTTCTACTTTCTTGGTAGTTTTTGATTGTCGATTTTAGAAGGAATTGCAAAAATCGAAACCAAACTTGATTTACCTTTAATTTACCAATGCCAATGTTAAATGTGCAGTTCTATAGAAACAATGTATATGTCCTTATATATTTTGTATTAGGGTTTCATTGTTTAGCAACATTTCGTCGCGAATATTATTTATTTCTGTGAAACAAATTGCAGTATCATGATAATGTTTTTTGATGAGCTTACAAGCGTGAAATGGGTTTCTGTTCATATAGAGCATCTATACAGTATTGAGCTTAAATAGTTTACTGCTTTGATGCTCTGACGTTCCGTAATTGCTGTAATAATTGTGTTAGTTTATTATTCATACTGAATAAGAACATTTTTTGGCTAATAAAGTAAAGTATCTTTAAAGCTCACGCCTCTAAAAATAAGTGCATATGAGTATTTTGTTTGTTTTCTTATTAATGTGTTATTTAGCGTTTTTAGTTGCCATGGCACAAGATAATCATCACTAGCTTAAGTTTCCATAAAAAGGTAACAGAACACTAGTCTATGATATTTCTTATTTTTAAATAAAAAAAAAATGGCAAATGCCGTCATGGCAGAGAATACTCATAGTCACATGCACAGAGAGACACTTATGCAAGAGTATATGTAAGTACACATACAGTCATATGTACGTATTAAATCGGACAACAATTCAATTTGAATTCACATTTGATTTGCAATTATGTTTGGCTGTAATTGTACAAACCTTATATACATAGGAATAAACACTATATGCATACAAGCATGTACATATGTACATATTACCATATAATTGATGTATGTATGTACATATGTATAAGTATTATATTGGCACATGTGCAAGCACTTCGAAGAATTCGAGAACCCCGCAAAAATGATCAAAACGGGAACATGTCTTCGAGATGAATATGCCTGGTGAAAGATATATGTATATATATATATATATATATATATATATATACATATAGTTGATAAAAAAATTCACACATACACACATAAAAAAAATGCATATATATGTATATATAAATATATATACATATGTATATACATTCATACACGTATAAATGAAATGGTTTACATGGATGTTTATACGCAGGAAAGGTTTAAACTCACTTTTATAGTCGCGTATTTTTGACTTGGGAAAAAGGCGCTTCCCACGGCCAATATGCATACAGACATTTATACATACATTCATAAACGTTTTTATGCGTTACAGGTTCTGAGAAAGCTTTGTTTAGGTTTAGCTTGAAGTGCAAGTATTATATGGTGCACAAATACACACATACATGCACACGAAAAGTTATATACCAAATATCTCTGCACATCACATTAGACCCAAATGATTAAGGAATCGCAAATACTTTTCTTTTGCGGCAACTATCATTCAGTTTTGAATAAGGTGTTAACTTCCTTCTGCTGATTGACAAACGAGACGAGAGCTTTCAACACATTTAGCACTACGCACTGAGCTTTCATTAATATTCATTTATTGAATAAGGAATTTCGTTTACCAATTTCTAATTCACCTTTGATGCACACACGTATTCAATCACAGACTATATCGTCGTAATGCCGAACATAATGAAAACAAAGCTGCGATAAAAAATGTCGAAAAATAAAAAAGACAGCAAATAATATCAAGAGTTCCGCGCGCACGTTTGTCAAGTTCAACACTCGTCGGTTTACTGAATGCGACACAGCCACGACGTCAACAACTTCTCGTTAACAAAGGCGAATTGAGCTTTTAAGATCTGATCAGAGGCAATAAGACACTTAATGAATGGTTAATGATCCGAGCGTTGGCAAATGTCATAAAGAAAGTCTTATGTAATGTAATGATGTAGAAATAAACATATACATATCTATGAATCTACATGTATACTTTCATAAATTCATATGGAAAATGGAAAATATGGGAAAAAATCACACTCAAAAATCCTGGATTTAATATTGATTTCTAAATAGGCGGAACTTCCAATAAATAATCAATTTTCTTACAACAACGTTGCTTATAAAAGTATCAAAAATGTGTCACTAGTTTGTTTTGAATTTAAATTAAATATATATATTTTCTATTTGGTAATTTTGTATACATACATAAATGTATGTACAAATATAGGCTTTCATGCTCAGGACAGACTAATGTAGATGTGAAATTGAAATTTAGTAGGCAAAGCCCTGACACTTACATGAAATATATATGTTAAAAAAATGTGTAGATATTTTAATTTTCTATATGTATATGAGTGTGATAGCTTCATTTGTAATTTATAATTGTAAGTTATTTAATATAATTAAATGATTTTAATGATTAATAAGACTAGAATTCATATGGTTCGTATATTCAATTAATATATTTCATATTAATATATTAGCTTACTCATTATTTAATTTATTTGGATAAATTTTGGTTTAATTTGAAAATTTAAAAAAGATACAAATTATCGACTATAACAAGTACATCGATTAATTAAGCATACCTAAATGCATAACAGTTTCATGTGAGCGTTACACTATCGGCAAAAACTACAGCTGTTAAATAACATTTTTGTATGTAATAGAGAGAAGAAAAGCATTGCAGAATCGAGAGAAAAACGAAAAGAGGAAAACACATCGCTACGGTCGACCTATTTTCAGGTAGTAGGAGAAAAAAGACGATATTTGCTACAAAAAAAAAAACGGTTCATTATTGCAAAAACGTTTTAATATTTTATTATTATTAGATAGTATTATCATTACTTGATAAGCAAATGTGCACAAAATGAAAGTAACAATCAAGTCATGGACGGGAGTTGCATCTTGGCGTTGGATAGCAAATGATGAGAATTGTGGCATTTGTCGCATGTCCTTTGAGAGCACCTGCCCTGAGTGTGCGCTGCCCGGTGACGATTGCCCACTGGTGTGGGGTGTCTGCTCCCATTGTTTTCACATGCATTGCATTGTCAAGTGGCTAAACTTACAACCGTTAAACAAACAGTGCCCAATGTGCCGCCAAAGTTGGAAATTCAATATACACTAAATGTTGATAATCCGAATCAAACAAATTAATGATTATAAAAAAATAAAGAAAACGAAATTACAACAACAACAAAGAAAAAACCTCAGCACGTAAGCAAAACAAATTAAAGTAAATAAAAATCTCTAAATCATGGAGAACATTGAAACACAACAACAAAATCTACGACACCGCCAGTTGCAGCAACAAAATACGTTAGCTGGGTTACCACCACTGCCAAAAAGTCTGAGCGCAGTTGCGCCCGCTATGGGACCAGGATTGACCATAGTCGCCAGTCAAGGACAAGCTTCACATGTTCGCTTACACACATCATCTCCAATGCAATTGCCAACTGCCTCGTCTGTTGCGGCTCTGACCGCTGCTACAGGTGATCTGTATTTAGGTCCATCCACCTCTTCGGCGGCAGCGGCTGCAACTCGTAATCGCAACTACAATGGCCACGGTCATCATGGCAGTTTGTCATCCACACAGGAGTCGCTTAGTGATCGTGAAAGTGTAAACAGTCGAGCATCATCCACACACAGCGGTAGCGGCAGTGCAGCATATCAACAATTGACGCCTACAAATAACTGCAACAATGCATCAAGCACAATCGACAACCAGCTGGCTATACTGCGTCGTGAAATGTGTGGCCTGAGACAGCTGGATTTGTCCCTGTTATCACAATTGTGGGCACTGAATGAATCAATTCAGGGCTTTCGTATGTTTCTTCAGGAACAGGATGCTTTATCGCCACCATCACGGTCGCGAACACCATCCGATGCCAACTCCTTGTCGTCAGATGAAGATGATGGCTCCTATGCACCAGTTGCTGTTCCAAAACTCAATGTGCCACCGATGGCAATTGCTGCATTATCTTCGCCAGCGGCAAGCGGTGGCTTACCCACAAGATTAGCTACAGGTTCAACAACATCGCATGCCTCAACTAGCTCTACATCAGGTGCATCTGGATCCTCTTCTGCGGCCTCATCGATGGGAAAACATCATCATCATCAGCAACAACAGCAGCAGCAGATGCCTCATTATCATCGTTCTGCACCGCCGCCAGCGCCACCAACTCAACATAAGGCGCATCCGCAGCTGCCGCGAATACTACAGCAACGTATGCGGCACGCGCCCCCACCTCCACCGCCTACACGACCAAAGGGCAGTGGAGGGGGTGGCGGCGGCGCAAGCAGCAGTAGTAGTAATCATAGCATCAGCAGTGTCGCACAACAACAACAACAACTGCATCAGCACTCACATCATTCGAGGCCCCTATGACAAAACCCGTTCTTGGACTAAGTATGTCGTAAGCATAATTGGTTCAAGAACGTATTGTTTCGAGCGATATTATAACAAAAAATCGAGCAAATGAACAGTAAAAACAAATTAAAAAACAGACAAACAAGAAAAAAAAACATTTCACAAATGTCAATTCCATATTTATCCTGGAGTCAATTTACATACCCAACGCAACACAGGAGGTCAGGAGGCAGTTCGCAGTTAGCGTTGAGCAATTTATTGGTTTGGACGACAGTAGCTTACACTTTCCACTCGCCACTCTACATTCTACACTCTCCACTCCTATATTTCTTATCTTAAATAATTATGAAACCCACATACCTAAAGCTTGCCATTACGATTCGATTTTTGTTTTAGAATTTACAGATGGAGAAGAAAATATTGTGTTTAGAGTTTTGAAAGGAAAAATAAAATTGTATTTAATAATATTCATTAAAATAGTAAAGGATAAGATCCTTCAATAAGAAATACATATATTGCATATTAATATATAAATATATACTATATTATATATGAAATAATAATAATCTATTTGTATATTAAACACTTAAATAATACATCAAATTGCAGATTCAAAAATAACTTTTGCAACGAATAATTAATATTAGAATGCTTTGTGTATTTGCCGACAAATATTAAAAACTGAAGAATGAAAGAACTAAAGTCTCGAAATCTTTAAAATGAAAGAAAACCATACGATGAATAAGTTAATTTAATTATTGTACTATGTGAAACTATTCTATGATATATAAATACTATGAAATGATATTCTCACTTTCATTAGCAGTAACCAGAACTAAATTCTGGGTCTAAGCATTAAATTATGTACTCGTCGTCTTCGTTTCTACCCCAAATGCATAAAATATATTTTGTTACACTGCAATGACGAATTCATTTGAAGTTGTAGCTAAAATCTAGTTTATACAAACACACGAATTGTATATCAACTATAATAAATACATATGCCTATATATGTATGTTATAAGAGTGTAACACAAAGCAATTAATCCTTTCCCTGGGGAACGCTAGAACACTTTTGGTGCAAACCCTCAATATATATATTCATAGTATTCGAATAATAAATACATAAAGCATGACGCAGAACTCTCTAAAAAGAAACTGAAAAAGAAGTAGTAGAAAATATTGTTAAATTGTTTCAGTTGAAAAAAAAATATTCGTATCTGTGACGTCTTTGAAGTTTAAATCAAAATATATTGTATTCCAAAGCTATTTAAATCTAAATATTCCTAATCTAATATTCTTCATAAAACTAAAGTCATACATACTTACATACACAAGAAAAAGAAACTTATTTATGTTTAAATTAAAAAAAAAAATTGTAAAATTTTTTATAAATAATTAATTTAAGATGATTTAATGAAAATAATGACGAAATACTATTCTAAAAACGTTCTTTAAAGTGGGGATGATGATGCCAACATCCAAAACAAACCATGTAATCGAGTACATAGGGTCTGTCACGCCCAGATGATAAAGTTACTGTGACTGGTATACAACATGCAGAATTAAAAAAAATCGATTATTGATGTTGATCACGAATATACACTGGAAAGAGTATAAATTATTATTTTAATAATTTTATGTGATATTTATTGTTCAGATTTATCATCTTTGTTCTTGTATTCATATTATAATATATATATGATGATATATCTGATGGTTAAATATTTTTGATATTTCAATTTAAAAAATAATTGCCAATATTTTTCAGATTATTCTTTTACGTTTCTTTCAAATCTTTAAGTATTTTCTTTGTTTTAATTTTTTGATTCAGAATTCGTTGAGAAGAGTAGTAGGCGCTATCAGAATGCCTATTGACGGCATATGCATAGTATAGTATACAGCGTAAGATAATGTTAATAATGTTAGGTTAGTGAATTAATACTTGACAAAACCTTTGGATTTCTCTTAACATATAAATGATATTGAATTAAATTAATTGAAATTAAGCAATACTTTGTCTTTGAATATTAAAACTAAAGGAAATTCCATTAAGTGTATTTTGCTTTTCAGTTAAATTTATTTAAAGTACTTATTTTTAACTTAACGAAATTTGTATAATAGGCGAATAGAAAACTTAAAAAATAAAAATTTTGTATATTTGATGTTTTTTTTTACTTTTGGTTATGAATTTCGCGTTATATATAAATAAGTTTCTTTTTCTTGTGTATGTAAGTATGTATGACTTTAGTTTTATGAAGAATATTAGATTAGGAATATTTAGATTTAAATAGCTTTGGAATACAATATATTTTGATTTAAACTTCAAAGACGTCACAGATACGAATATTTTTTTTTCAACTGAAACAATTTAACAATATTTTCTACTACTTCTTTTTCAGTTTCTTTTTAGAGAGTTCTGCGTCATGCTTTATGTATTTATTATTCGAATACTATGAATATATATATTGAGGGTTTGCACCAAAAGTGTTCTAGCGTTCCCCAGGGAAAGGATTAATTGCTTTGTGTTACACTCTTATAACATACATATATAGGCATATGTATTTATTATAGTTGATATACAATTCGTGTGTTTGTATAAACTAGATTTTAGCTACAACTTCAAATGAATTCGTCATTGCAGTGTAACAAAATATATTTTATGCATTTGGGGTAGAAACGAAGACGACGAGTACATAATTTAATGCTTAGACCCAGAATTTAGTTCTGGTTACTGCTAATGAAAGTGAGAATATCATTTCATAGTATTTATATATCATAGAATAGTTTCACATAGTACAATAATTAAATTAACTTATTCATCGTATGGTTTTCTTTCATTTTAAAGATTTCGAGACTTTAGTTCTTTCATTCTTCAGTTTTTAATATTTGTCGGCAAATACACAAAGCATTCTAATATTAATTATTCGTTGCAAAAGTTATTTTTGAATCTGCAATTTGATGTATTATTTAAGTGTTTAATATACAAATAGATTATTATTATTTCATATATAATATAGTATATATTTATATATTAATATGCAATATATGTATTTCTTATTGAAGGATCTTATCCTTTACTATTTTAATGAATATTATTAAATACAATTTTATTTTTCCTTTCAAAACTCTAAACACAATATTTTCTTCTCCATCTGTAAATTCTAAAACAAAAATCGAATCGTAATGGCAAGCTTTAGGTATGTGGGTTTCATAATTATTTAAGATAAGAAATATAGGAGTGGAGAGTGTAGAATGTAGAGTGGCGAGTGGAAAGTGTAAGCTACTGTCGTCCAAACCAATAAATTGCTCAACGCTAACTGCGAACTGCCTCCTGACCTCCTGTGTTGCGTTGGGTATGTAAATTGACTCCAGGATAAATATGGAATTGACATTTGTGAAATGTTTTTTTTTCTTGTTTGTCTGTTTTTTAATTTGTTTTTACTGTTCATTTGCTCGATTTTTTGTTATAATATCGCTCGAAACAATACGTTCTTGAACCAATTATGCTTACGACATACTTAGTCCAAGAACGGGTTTTGTCATAGGGGCCTCGAATGATGTGAGTGCTGATGCAGTTGTTGTTGTTGTTGTGCGACACTGCTGATGCTATGATTACTACTACTGCTGCTTGCGCCGCCGCCACCCCCTCCACTGCCCTTTGGTCGTGTAGGCGGTGGAGGTGGGGGCGCGTGCCGCATACGTTGCTGTAGTATTCGCGGCAGCTGCGGATGCGCCTTATGTTGAGTTGGTGGCGCTGGCGGCGGTGCAGAACGATGATAATGAGGCATCTGCTGCTGCTGTTGTTGCTGATGATGATGATGTTTTCCCATCGATGAGGCCGCAGAAGAGGATCCAGATGCACCTGATGTAGAGCTAGTTGAGGCATGCGATGTTGTTGAACCTGTAGCTAATCTTGTGGGTAAGCCACCGCTTGCCGCTGGCGAAGATAATGCAGCAATTGCCATCGGTGGCACATTGAGTTTTGGAACAGCAACTGGTGCATAGGAGCCATCATCTTCATCTGACGACAAGGAGTTGGCATCGGATGGTGTTCGCGACCGTGATGGTGGCGATAAAGCATCCTGTTCCTGAAGAAACATACGAAAGCCCTGAATTGATTCATTCAGTGCCCACAATTGTGATAACAGGGACAAATCCAGCTGTCTCAGGCCACACATTTCACGACGCAGTATAGCCAGCTGGTTGTCGATTGTGCTTGATGCATTGTTGCAGTTATTTGTAGGCGTCAATTGTTGATATGCTGCACTGCCGCTACCGCTGTGTGTGGATGATGCTCGACTGTTTACACTTTCACGATCACTAAGCGACTCCTGTGTGGATGACAAACTGCCATGATGACCGTGGCCATTGTAGTTGCGATTACGAGTTGCAGCCGCTGCCGCCGAAGAGGTGGATGGACCTAAATACAGATCACCTGTAGCAGCGGTCAGAGCCGCAACAGACGAGGCAGTTGGCAATTGCATTGGAGATGATGTGTGTAAGCGAACATGTGAAGCTTGTCCTTGACTGGCGACTATGGTCAATCCTGGTCCCATAGCGGGCGCAACTGCGCTCAGACTTTTTGGCAGTGGTGGTAACCCAGCTAACGTATTTTGTTGCTGCAACTGGCGGTGTCGTAGATTTTGTTGTTGTGTTTCAATGTTCTCCATGATTTAGAGATTTTTATTTACTTTAATTTGTTTTGCTTACGTGCTGAGGTTTTTTCTTTGTTGTTGTTGTAATTTCGTTTTCTTTATTTTTTTATAATCATTAATTTGTTTGATTCGGATTATCAACATTTAGTGTATATTGAATTTCCAACTTTGGCGGCACATTGGGCACTGTTTGTTTAACGGTTGTAAGTTTAGCCACTTGACAATGCAATGCATGTGAAAACAATGGGAGCAGACACCCCACACCAGTGGGCAATCGTCACCGGGCAGCGCACACTCAGGGCAGGTGCTCTCAAAGGACATGCGACAAATGCCACAATTCTCATCATTTGCTATCCAACGCCAAGATGCAACTCCCGTCCATGACTTGATTGTTACTTTCATTTTGTGCACATTTGCTTATCAAGTAATGATAATACTATCTAATAATAATAAAATATTAAAACGTTTTTGCAATAATGAACCGTTTTTTTTTTTTGTAGCAAATATCGTCTTTTTTCTCCTACTACCTGAAAATAGGTCGACCGTAGCGATGTGTTTTCCTCTTTTCGTTTTTCTCTCGATTCTGCAATGCTTTTCTTCTCTCTATTACATACAAAAATGTTATTTAACAGCTGTAGTTTTTGCCGATAGTGTAACGCTCACATGAAACTGTTATGCATTTAGGTATGCTTAATTAATCGATGTACTTGTTATAGTCGATAATTTGTATCTTTTTTAAATTTTCAAATTAAACCAAAATTTATCCAAATAAATTAAATAATGAGTAAGCTAATATATTAATATGAAATATATTAATTGAATATACGAACCATATGAATTCTAGTCTTATTAATCATTAAAATCATTTAATTATATTAAATAACTTACAATTATAAATTACAAATGAAGCTATCACACTCATATACATATAGAAAATTAAAATATCTACACATTTTTTTAACATATATATTTCATGTAAGTGTCAGGGCTTTGCCTACTAAATTTCAATTTCACATCTACATTAGTCTGTCCTGAGCATGAAAGCCTATATTTGTACATACATTTATGTATGTATACAAAATTACCAAATAGAAAATATATATATTTAATTTAAATTCAAAACAAACTAGTGACACATTTTTGATACTTTTATAAGCAACGTTGTTGTAAGAAAATTGATTATTTATTGGAAGTTCCGCCTATTTAGAAATCAATATTAAATCCAGGATTTTTGAGTGTGATTTTTTCCCATATTTTCCATTTTCCATATGAATTTATGAAAGTATACATGTAGATTCATAGATATGTATATGTTTATTTCTACATCATTACATTACATAAGACTTTCTTTATGACATTTGCCAACGCTCGGATCATTAACCATTCATTAAGTGTCTTATTGCCTCTGATCAGATCTTAAAAGCTCAATTCGCCTTTGTTAACGAGAAGTTGTTGACGTCGTGGCTGTGTCGCATTCAGTAAACCGACGAGTGTTGAACTTGACAAACGTGCGCGCGGAACTCTTGATATTATTTGCTGTCTTTTTTATTTTTCGACATTTTTTATCGCAGCTTTGTTTTCATTATGTTCGGCATTACGACGATATAGTCTGTGATTGAATACGTGTGTGCATCAAAGGTGAATTAGAAATTGGTAAACGAAATTCCTTATTCAATAAATGAATATTAATGAAAGCTCAGTGCGTAGTGCTAAATGTGTTGAAAGCTCTCGTCTCGTTTGTCAATCAGCAGAAGGAAGTTAACACCTTATTCAAAACTGAATGATAGTTGCCGCAAAAGAAAAGTATTTGCGATTCCTTAATCATTTGGGTCTAATGTGATGTGCAGAGATATTTGGTATATAACTTTTCGTGTGCATGTATGTGTGTATTTGTGCACCATATAATACTTGCACTTCAAGCTAAACCTAAACAAAGCTTTCTCAGAACCTGTAACGCATAAAAACGTTTATGAATGTATGTATAAATGTCTGTATGCATATTGGCCGTGGGAAGCGCCTTTTTCCCAAGTCAAAAATACGCGACTATAAAAGTGAGTTTAAACCTTTCCTGCGTATAAACATCCATGTAAACCATTTCATTTATACGTGTATGAATGTATATACATATGTATATATATTTATATATACATATATATGCATTTTTTTTATGTGTGTATGTGTGAATTTTTTTATCAACTATATGTATATATATATATATATATATATATATATACATATATCTTTCACCAGGCATATTCATCTCGAAGACATGTTCCCGTTTTGATCATTTTTGCGGGGTTCTCGAATTCTTCGAAGTGCTTGCACATGTGCCAATATAATACTTATACATATGTACATACATACATCAATTATATGGTAATATGTACATATGTACATGCTTGTATGCATATAGTGTTTATTCCTATGTATATAAGGTTTGTACAATTACAGCCAAACATAATTGCAAATCAAATGTGAATTCAAATTGAATTGTTGTCCGATTTAATACGTACATATGACTGTATGTGTACTTACATATACTCTTGCATAAGTGTCTCTCTGTGCATGTGACTATGAGTATTCTCTGCCATGACGGCATTTGCCATTTTTTTTTTATTTAAAAATAAGAAATATCATAGACTAGTGTTCTGTTACCTTTTTATGGAAACTTAAGCTAGTGATGATTATCTTGTGCCATGGCAACTAAAAACGCTAAATAACACATTAATAAGAAAACAAACAAAATACTCATATGCACTTATTTTTAGAGGCGTGAGCTTTAAAGATACTTTACTTTATTAGCCAAAAAATGTTCTTATTCAGTATGAATAATAAACTAACACAATTATTACAGCAATTACGGAACGTCAGAGCATCAAAGCAGTAAACTATTTAAGCTCAATACTGTATAGATGCTCTATATGAACAGAAACCCATTTCACGCTTGTAAGCTCATCAAAAAACATTATCATGATACTGCAATTTGTTTCACAGAAATAAATAATATTCGCGACGAAATGTTGCTAAACAATGAAACCCTAATACAAAATATATAAGGACATATACATTGTTTCTATAGAACTGCACATTTAACATTGGCATTGGTAAATTAAAGGTAAATCAAGTTTGGTTTCGATTTTTGCAATTCCTTCTAAAATCGACAATCAAAAACTACCAAGAAAGTAGAAGTTATAGTTAATAATACTACGTTATGCTGAAGTGCATAAGCTCAAACTCAAGGAAATAAAGGTATTTTTAAATTTATGGGTAAATTTACAAGTCAAAAAAATTGTAAATGTACATTGTACATTTCTGGGCCTATAAGTTAAAGCTGTCGAAAATTATCCAAGTTGTTATTAGTACTGCTGAAAAAATTCTTAACGTGGGTGTCGAAATACCGGAGTATATTGTTCTATTGATAAGGTTTAATCGCATCTAAGGCAAACAAAGGCAACTTTTACTTATCTATCGTTGGATGTACATATACAAATTATAATCAAGGAAACAATTAAGCACTAGAATGATGATTAAATACGTAATGACGTTTCAAATCACGAAAGTAAGAACATTTATTAATATATATGTATGTATGTATGTATATTCAGCAATTATTATAAGTTGTTATTTTTAAAAGAATATTTATTGGGAAGTGTTAAAGCTTTAAAGCTGTTTCATATTTTGTTTAGCAAACTCGATTGGATAATTAAAATTTAATATCTGGATGACTCATAGATATATACACATGAGTATTCGTGTTATTGTATGTGTGCATACAAAGATAATATTTAATTGATTTTAAATACTAAAATGTCGGAACTTATTACGTTAACAATTTATTATTATTACTTTCCTGGGAATATTCAGTATACAGAATATATACAATTTACATTCACATCTTTCTAAAATTATTATTGTGTAGTGTTATGGAAATTAGTTATATACACGCTTGTGTTTTATTGAAGAGAAAGTTAATCGAGGCACATCATTACGATGCGACTCAAATCACTCAAGTTCGAGTCGGGAGCTATTTAAATTCGATTTGTGTTGCCAACTGTTTGGCAATAGTTTCCCCTGTTTAAATGAACTTGGAGTAAACCATAGTTAGCACTTGTTGTTTACCAGTTATTATATACCTTGATTTCTTATAGCCAAAATAATCTAAACACGTTTTCTAAGAAATTGTACATTTGAAAGAGCAAGAAATCAGGACGGCAGTCATTATATGAGCAGGACATTAGATGAAAAATGGACCAGCCTCACGTATACAAATAAATCGGTTGCACTGTTAATACTGATTATACATATATATGTACATTATGCTCTCTTTGCTTTTAGTAAGTTTTTAATATCTTGCGTTTGTTTATGACTTAAATAATAATCATAACATTAACAGAAACAATAATAATAGTATTAATATTAACCGTTCAATTATCTAGTTCATACTTGGATCAACAACTGAATTTTGCTCAGTTTAAGGAAATTTCATATTTCATATATATATACATACTATATATATATACATATATGGATATTGTTGGATAACTGAAAATCCAATTAGTCTTAGATTAACATCGATGAGAATTTTCATTGAAGCATTTTCAGGTCAATTGAAAGGTGTCAATAACCGTTTGCACGTTCGAGTTCATGGCTCATGTTTACATTTGAAACCAGACCAACCCAGCAATAGCTCTGGCTGCTGCAGTAGCCCAATTTTTCGACTTTGACAGTTAAAAATCAAGTGGTTTTAATACCCACTAAACCAATGGGGTATACCCCATTCGAAGGTATAATGGC